>JABJWA020000024.1:0-79307 GCA_020352615.2 Yoshiicerus persimilis
GTTGATATCAAAGATGGATCCAATCAAGTACATCTTTGAGAAACCCGCTCTGACTGGAAGGATTGCCCGTTGGCAAATGTTGTTATCCGAGTATGACATCCTGCACGTAACTCAGAAAGCCATTAAAGGAAGTGTGCTAGCAGATCACTTGGCTCATCAACCAGTGGAAGACTATCAGCCCATACCATTTGATTTCCCAGATGAAGATATTATGGCTTTAAAAGAAGATGAGGTCATAGGAGACGATGAGGGACCCGAACCGGGAGCTCGATGGAAGCTTGCATTCGATGGTGCATCTAATGCCATGGGGCATGGGATTGGAGCTGTTCTAATATCTCCAAAGGGTGGTTATACCCCCTTCACAGCAAGACTATGTTTTGACTGCACAAATAATGTGGCGGAATATGAAGCATGCATCTTGGGCCTTGAGGCTGCCATCGACTTAAGAGTCAAGATTTTGGAGGTGTATGGAGATTCAGCCCTAGTCATTTACCAAGTAAAAGGAGAATGGGAAACCCGTCATCCCAAGCTGATCCCGTACCGCGCTCATGTCTTGAAGCTAATAAAGTTCTTCGACGAAATCACCTTCCATCATATCCCTAGAGAAGAAAATCAAGTAGCAGATGCTTTGGCTACGTTATCATCAATGTATAAAGTGAATTTCACAATGAAGCGCCACTTATAAAGGTAGAGCGCCGAGACGAGCCAGCATTCTGTCTATCCATCGAAGAGGCATCTGATGGCAAGCCATGGTACCATGACATCAAGGTCTACCTCAGAGATCAAGAATATCCTGCAAACATTTCAAATAGGGATAAAAAGACTCTAAGACGACTATCAGCTAAATTCTTCCTGAATGGTGATGTGCTCTACAAAAGAAATCACGACCTGGTTCTTCTCAGGTGTGTGGACAAACATGAGGCAGACTTGCTAATCAAAGAAATCCACGAAGGGTCCTTCGGTACTCATGCCAATGGACATGCAATGGCTAGAAAATCCTAAGGGCTGGTTACTATTGGCTGACCATGGAATCTGATTGTTTCAGCTACGCTAGGAAGTGCCACAAGTGCCAAATCTACGCTGATAAGGTGCACGTGCCTCCGACTCCTTTGAATGTGATGGCATCACCTTGGCCGTTCTCTATGTGGGGCATCGACATGATCGGACCCATTGAACCTCGAGCTTCAAATGGACACCGGTTCATCCTAGTCGCCATCGACTACTTCACCAAATGGGTTGAAGCTGCTTCATATGCCAATGTAACTAAGCAAGTGGTGGTTCGATTCATCAAAAGGAGATAATATGTCGCTACGGACTCCCCAACAAAATCATCACTGACAATGGCACTAACCTGAACAACAAACTGATGAAAGAGTTGTGTGAAAATTTCAAAATCGAACACCACAACTCTTCACCATACCGGCCAAAGATGAATGGAGCCGTAGAAGCAGCAAACAAAAACATCAAGAAAATCCTTCAAAAGATGGTGAAAACTTACAAAGATTGGCATGAAATGCTTCCCTTCGCCTTACATGGCTATAGGACCTCGGTTCGCACCTCGACAGGGGCAACCCCGTTCTCCCTGGTATATGGCATGGAGGCAGTCCTCCCCATTGAGGTGGAAATTCCCTCAATGAGAGTCCTGATGGAGGCCAAATTAGAAGAAGCAGAATGGATCCAAGCAAGGTTTGACCAGTTAAACTTAATCGATGAGAAGCGGATGATAGCCTTATGTCATGGTCAGTTATATCAAAGCAGGCTCAAGAAGGCGTTCGACAAGAAGATCCGTCCTCGAGAGTTCCAAGAAGGCGACCTAGTGCTCAAAAGGATCTTACCTATACACAAAGATTCGCGTGGAAAGTGGACCCCGAACTATGAAGGCCCTTATGTAGTGAAGAAAGCCTTCTCTGGAGGAGCCTTGATTCTCACAACAATGGACGGCGAGGACTTTCCACGTCCTGTGAATTCCGATGTAGTCAAGAAATACTATGCCTAATAACAAAAGAACGCCCGCTAAGTTGAAAACCTGAAAGGGCAACTTAGGCAAAAAGGGGCATCCCGGTGGACTGAAAACTCGAAAGGGCGGTCCAGGCAAAAATTAGGGATACAAAAAACAAAGAAAACCCGCTAAGTCGAAAACCTGAAAAGGCGACTTAGGCAAAAGTTGGGAAAAAGAAAAAGGCAGGTAACTACATCAAGACAGTTCGCTCCTAACATCAACTGAAGAACCAATTCCTTCGCCATCCCCAGAAGCAAGGTGTTGTGGACTTAGGGTTATTAAGAAAGCAGCGGTCGTCATGACTCAATGGGAACTTCCAGTGTTTTCCCTATTCCCATCTTCATTTCTCTTATTCGTCTTTGTGGAGTTACACCTTTAGTGTGCTGCCATTCCATGTACTAAATCGTGTTTGATCATTAATAAAGTGCATCCTTCTATTTTACCTTTGTCATTTTTTATCTCCATAAATGCTATTTATTTTGATGATACAATTTTGAAATAAAAGGTAATAACATAAAATCTGTTGAAATCATGATCACTTTGATTTAAAAGTATCTAAAGGAAATCAACGGTTCCCAGTGAGATGTTTGTATCTCTCAAAATTCTCAGAGCAATCACAAATGATTCCCCTTTGTAGCAGAATCAGCAGCTACATAACATACGAAGTGCCCGTGCAAGCACGAGATGTCGAAAGGCTCCGTCAGCAGCCATTAATCTGAAACTTCAAAAGCAATGGGTATTGCGAATGCCGAAGGATCGAAAACCCAAAATCGTACCTTAACCATTTTACCCCATAAAATCCCCAAAGCCCGACCATGCTCGGCACCCAATCACAGCTGAAGCCCAACATGTCTCTTGGTTTACCCCAAGAATCAGCATACTACATGCATCATATTGCACACATTCATTAACATGCATCTCATATTCATATCATACTCTCCCTCACAATTCCTCATGCTCTCCCCAGGAGACAGCACTCCCCAGTGAGTATCCCATGTTCTTACACTCCTCAGCAAGTCATCCCAGTGTTCCCCAGTGAACCTCATTCAAGAACTTCCCCAGTAAGTTTTTTCTAAAAAAAAAATCCCCCAGCGGATTTCTTCCCAAACTGTCCCATTCCCGAGTGGACCTGCTCACGGCCACTAAAGTTCCCCAGTTAAAACTCCCCCAGCGAGTTACCGATCAATCATATCATTATCATCCCACGAGTCTGATATCATATTTCACTCCCCAGCGTCACATCATATCATATCATTATCATTTCACCAGCGTCAGACTGGCGATGATCATATCATATCATTATCATTTCACCAGCGTCAGACTGGCGATGATCATATCATATCATTATCATTTTGCCAGCGTCAGACTGGCGATGATCATATCATATCATTATCATTTCGCCAGCGTCAGACTGGCGATGTCATATCATATCATTATCATTTCGCCAGCGTCAGACTGGCGATGATCATATCATATCATTATCATTTCACCAGCGTCAGACTGGCGATGATCATATCATATCATTTCATTTCCCCAGCGTCAGACTGGCGATGATCATATCATATCATTATCATTTCGCCAGCGGCAGACTGCGATGATCATGATCATATCATTATCATTTCGCCAGCGTCAGATTGACGATGATCCCATATCATATCATTATCATTCACCAGCGTCAGAACTGTCGATGGATCATATCATATCATTATCATTTCACCAGCGTCGACTGGCGATGATCATATCATATCATTATCATTTGACCAGCATCAGACTGGCGATGATCATATCATATCATTATCATTTCCACCAGCGTCAGACTGGCGATGATCATCTCATATCATAATCATATCATCCTTTAACATTTCACCAAGACCCACTTTGGCGAAAATCAGTCCAAGATCATCTCTCACCGTGATCGACTTTCAGCATAAGCGGCTGAATAAGATCACTTTATCCCCAGGTGTCCACCTCTTGCATCAGCGGCTAGTTAAGATCACCCTTCCCCAGTGATTCAACCTTCAGGCATAAGCGGCTGAATAAGATCACTCCATCCCTAGGAATCTACCTCCAGCGTAGGCGGCTGGATTTGATAACCCTTATCCCATGGATCGACTTTCGGCATAAGCGGCCGAATAAGATCACCTTTGCCCTTAGGAATCTACCTCCAGCGTAGACGGCTGGATACGATCACCTTTTTCCCAGTAGGACTTACCTCTAGCATAAGCGGCTGGATAAGTTAACCTTTATCCTCAGTGGATCGACCTTCAGCGTGAGCGGCTGAATAAGTTCACCTTTGTCCCCAGAGATCTACCTCTAGCATAAGCGGCTGGATATGATCAACCTTCCCCCGTGTGAGGTATGTTCTCTGTATCGTTTCACCAGGATCCTGCTTGGCGACGATCCTTTTTCCTTAATCAGTCTAAGGACCAGCCACGACTGGAGATGACCATTCACATTCTTGCATCATCAATTTACTGTCTTTTCATACATCTTTTTTTATCCTGAAGGACAAAATTCGGATCCTTATATTTACTTATCTTTTACAACGATAATATGAAAACCATCGTTATTCATATTTTCTAGTAAAATATAATTAAATAGGGCAGCTGTAGTACCCTAATTTTGTCCATGTTTTTTTTCTTTTACAAAAAAAAGTCAGCACAAGTCAACTTTTATTTTTCTTCTTTTAAAAAAATAATAAAAAAAAGAGGTTTCGCAGAGCGATGTTATATCCGCTCTGCGAACTTTGAAGTTTATTTTTTTTATTTATCTTTCTTTTTATTTATTTTATTATTATTATTATTATCATTATCATTATTTATTATTATTATTACTTTTATTATTATTTTTTACTGTTTGATCAAGAAAGAAAGAAAAGAAAACGTGTGTTAATGCCAAGCCAAAGAAGGAGGAGCATGTGCCAAGCAAGTTGCTGCCCCTGGGCAGCACTTCTTCTCTCCCATTTTTCCTGCTGTTGACCCTGTTACTTTCCAGCATCCACCTTGCCATTTGCTTTATCAAAACCATTCAAGGATTGCTGCAAAACTGCTGCCCCTGTTTGCAAAACTGCTGCCCTGTTCCAGCACTTCACCCTTTCCATTTTCTCTGCTGCTGCCCCTGTGTACAGCACCCCTTTTCCATGTTTTCTCCCAATCTCTGCACAGGACAACACACTACTTTTCCTGTTTGTCTTCCCAAATCTTCAAAGATCAATCCAAAAAGCATCACAAGTGGCAAACAGCCCCTGTTTTCCCATTTTCCCAGCAATTCCTGTCAAAATCAGCCCCAATTTGTTCTGAATTAACCAAAGTCTTCACCATGATCACAAGGCAAGGTCACTTCCTTCCTTTTGCATTAAATGCTAGCCAAAGTCCTGGTCATAGCCCACAAAACAGCCCTGTTTTAGGGATTTTCCATGATTACAATTGATCACAATTTGCCTATATAAGCAACACAATGCAAGGATTGAGGACGAGAGTTTTTTCCAGTTAGTTTCACAGAATCAACACAGTTTTTTACACAAAAAGAGAGTTCTTTGAGCAAGTTTTAGAGAGAAAACAACAGAGGAATTTTAGAGCAAACACAGAGCCAAATATTCAGCAAAATTCACACAATCTTTTGAAAAGAAAAGCTCTGTTTTCTGTTTCTTTCTTTACAAACAATCATAAACAAACCAAGCAATCAAAACAGCCACTAAACATCATACAAAGAGTGAAGAACAATAGCAAAACACCATTGTTGTTGCTGTTCATATTCTTCATTCACTTCCAGCTTTGCAAAACCACAATCATCCAAAGGTCCCTTTCATTTTCTTGCATTCAAAGCTTTGGCTAGGAGTTTGTAAGTATCCTGAACCTTTTCATCTCTCATTTGCATTCTGTTTGCATTTTTGTTCTGCCTGTTCTCACCAGTTCAGCATCATTGTTCTGCATTTTTTAGTGTTCTTTAACTCATTTTTGAACTAAAAACATCTTTTAAAAATCCCAAGTGTCATACCCCATTTTTTGACTCATATTTTTCTTTGTTTATTATCTTTTATTTATTATTTCATTATAATTTTTAATTTCTTACTTTTACCTTTTATTATCTTTATTATTTCATCTTTATTTTGGATTTTTATTATTAATATTTATCACCATTATCATTACTATTATTATTATTAATATTATCATTATCACTATTGTTATTATACTATTATTCATTAATATATTATTATTATCTTTTTATCAATGTTTTATTATTATTATTATTATTATCATTTTTATTATTACCATTACTATATTATTATCTTTTTCATCATTATTATTGTTATCATCTTTATTATTATTATCATTACCATCATTATTATTTTCATTATTACTATATTATTGGTTTTTATTTGTTTTATTTTAAAGAAAATAAAAAAGAAAAAAGGGAGTTCGCAGAGCAAAGTTCCCATCGCTCTGCGAACTCTGCGATTTTTTGCAGATTTTAATTTCTTTGATTTATCTTTCTTTTATTTTCATTATAGTTATTGTTATTATCATCTATTGTTATTATTATCATTGTTATTACCAATTTTGGCTGTTGGATTCAGCAAAGCAAGAATTGAAGCATGTGCCATTAAAGCTTAAGGTGAGAAGGATTTTGTTCCAACCAGCATGTGCCAAGCAAGTTGGCTGCCCTTGGGCAGCTCTCATCCCTCCCAATTGACCTGCTACTGACCCTGAGCTTGCCAGCCAGCAGCTTGCTCGTTTTCTTCCTTCTTTCTCCACCAAAACCAGTCAAACATAGCTGCTTTTGCTTGCCCAAAGACCTGTTTGCTGCCCTGTTTCAGCTGCTTTTCTTCCTTCCTCACACCAGCCCACATGTTCCTTTTGTTTCCCCCAACCTCTGTACATGACAGTGCACGTTTTCCTTGCTTGACCTCTCAAGATTGCAAGGATTAATCCCAAGAACAGCCCAAGTTGCAAGCTGCCCTGTTTTTCACACTTTTCATCATCATTTCTGTCAAAATCAGCTGCATTGATGGCTGGATTTGGCCAAAGTCTTGACCAAGTTGCAAGGCAATGTCACCTCTTCCCTTTTGCATTAAATGCAAAGCAAATAGCCTGGTTTTAGCCCACAAACAGCTGGCTCTAGAGATTTTCCATCATTGCAATTGATTTGTTTTGCCTATAAAAGGAATGCATGACATGAACAACAGAAAAGCAATTGAGAGACAAAAATACAGAATTTTGAGAGCAGAATACAGAGTTCATACACAGATTTACACTCTTCCAGCAAAAACCAATTGAAACATTAGTGCTATTTGTTATCCATATTCATCAACATTCCAACTTTGCAAAATCACAATCATCCAAGCCTCTTCCTATCTCTTGCACACAAGCATTGCTAGGAGTTCTGTAAGTATTCTAAAGTCTTTATCTTTCATTTTGCATTGCTGTTTGCATCATTAACTTTGTTTAATTCATTTTGCTCAAAAAACCACTTTTGAAACTTCAAAGGAATCTCAAATTTGCAAAGCACTAAACTGAGTTGTTGTACTCCTTTTCTTGCTAATTTTCAAAGCTTTTTAATCCCCTTAGGTTCTGAAGCTTGCTCAGAAGCAGCTTCTGAACAGAAGTTCAGAAGCAGCTTCTGAGTTCAATTTTTCGCAGAGTTCGCAGAGCAAAGTCATGGTCGCTCTGCGACCATGACAGAACTTGGGTTCGCAGAGCCAAGTTCAGGTTGCTCTGCGAAAATTGCAGAACTCAGAATCTGAGTTCAGGCTTCTAAAAAGCCAATTTTTGAGGTTCTAACCTAAGATTCAGAACCTAAGAGGATTAAACTCATTTTGTTCAAAACATAACAAGAGTTTTGCATGATATTGGAAATTTCACAAGTTTGAGCAATAATTTTGGAGTAACTTGCGAAACAAGTTATGTTCATTAACTTTCAAAATCAAACTTGAGCAATAAGCTAGTTCATTATTTTCAAAACCAAACTTGAACAATAACCTTGTTCATGATTTTCAATCAAAACATGAACTTGAGCCGAACTTGTTCATTTTTCAAAACCAAGCTTAAATTGAGCCGAACTTGTGCATTTTCCAAACTTATGCATATTTTCATGAATTTGTTCATTTTGCAAACTTGAATAACACTTGTTCTTGAGTTCCAATAACTTAAGCAACAAGCTATGTTCATATTTTCAACAAACTTGAACAACAATTGTTCATGATTTTCAACAAACTTGATCAACAATTTGTCATGATTGAACAAACTTTCTTTTCAAAATTGAACAACTTTGTTCAGGTTGCAACACTAATTTGAGCAACAAATTTTCTTAGTTTTTAACCAAGTGTTTTGTTCCTCTTTGAGATTTCTTTGAGTTTCAACAAAAACTTGAATGAAAAAGGAATGGTTTGACGTATGTCTCTCCATTCCCCGGTTGCACGAATGCTTGACGTATGTCTCGTTGTTCGGGCAATCGTCATTCTATTTTCAACGCGTCCAACGCGCTTAACCTTTTATTGGTCCTCGCGACCAATCCAACTTCTTGGTCCCTCGTGACCATTTTAAACTTTTCTTGGCCCCCGTGGTCAATTCAAACTTTTACCTTGCGCGTTTTCACGGATACCACGCCTAGTGCGAGTCCGTCCTTTTTCATTTAAACCTTTTACGCCTTGCGCGTTTTCAAACGGATACCATCGCCCGAGCGCGAGTCCGTCTCTTTTTTATCAAATCCTTTTTACCTTCATTAAGCTACCCTCATAACGGTAGTAGGTAAAAGCTTTTTATCGGTCTTCATTAACCTATCCACATAACGATAGTAGACCGCGTTTCTTTTTTAACCAAACTTTTTCGCCCGGGCGCGATCAAATCTTTTTCTAATTAAAATCAACCAACACACAAACTTTTTCTACCAAAGAACTACGTAAGCTTTGAATTCTCCATCGCACCGGGAGATACGTAGGAGCAAGATTCATATCTTGTCAAGCCCATTAATAAAAAACTTCTTTTTCCCCTTCATCATATTTTTTCTTTTTCCCTTTTAATATATTCAAGCATGCAAGCAAAACTTCAAAAACATTCTAGCCTTAGCTAACTAGGAGGTTCCCGTTGAGTACAACGGATGTGAGGGGTGCTAATACCTTCCCCTTGCATAATCGACTCCCGAACCCAAAATCTTTAACATTAAGGTAATTTCGAACTTTTTTCCTTTTTTCCCCGAAAAATTAAAAGTTCAGTCGTGATTTAAAATTAGTGATTCAACGCTTGTCAATAGCTTGATATCCGAAATTCGACGCGACAGAAATGGCGACTTCACTGGGGATCGTGTTAACACTTTGTTCTATAGCGAGTCAAGCCTATCCTAGTTAGCTTCTTAGGCTAAGTGTTTTCTGTTTTGCTTGCATGCTTTTGTTTTATTATCCTTATTTGTTTCTCCTTGCTTTATATTTATATGTTTCATATTGCTTTATGTTCATTAATATCAATTGTGGGGTTGTCACATGAGCGATGTTACTCCACATTGTTCGGGTTAATGCCGAACGTGTGAGGCTCTCTACCCGAGCTTTGAGAGAAAATTAAGATAGGCTGGGGTTTGTGTACGTATGGCCCTCTTGACGTATGTCTCGTAGGGATCGATATGCGAAACCCGCCTAGAGTAGATTCTCCTTGGAATGTATGGATGTCTTGCGTGTATATGCAACAGACGATATAAGTCCTTGTGGGAATCCGTGACTCTAGGGACCTTTTTAGAAATCTCATCTCTAGAGCCTACATGTGAGGATGGGGGGAAGTTTTGAACGTTCCTATACCATACCCCTGCATACCATACATTTGCATTCATGAATTTTTTTTTGTATAAGACAGGAAAAAAGGGGCATGTTTTTTCATCATACATCCGCATACATGCATTAACATCATGCATAACATGCATACATTTGTCTTCGAGTCCAAAACTCATTTCCCTTCTTATCATCAGGATTTCTTACAATCCGAATTGAGTCATCGGTGTTCGCATTTCATTCGCAACACTACGCGTCTTCCCGTCAAGAAAAGTGGCTCGTCGTCCCGAAGCAACCCACACATATAATACTCGAGCAACCATAAGGAAGAAGATGGAAAACTTAGAACAAGAGAATCAAGAGCTCCGTGGAGAGTTAACGTCTATGCGGACCGAGATGGAGAAGCTAACGGAGTTAGTAAAATTACTAGCGGCCGCACAAATTCCACCAACACCTCCTCCTCCCTCTACCTCTCAAGCTCAAGCGTCAGCATCTACTTCGGCTCCAATATTACATGCTAGTGCTCAGCAATACACTAGACCCCCCGGTTGTACATGGGGCATGCCATTCGACTTTGGTGAGGAATTCATCCCTATTCCCACTACTCTTCAAGAGACTCCGGTACCTCAACCCGAGGTTACCTTCCCCCAGGCTACTGTGGCCTTCTCAGCGCCGGTGGTTCATACCACTCCGTATGATCATGAGCCTATCTTTCATGCCGAAACTTTAGGTGCCCAAGATAGGATGGCTGATTTCCAAGAAAAATTTGATGAAATGCAAAAGGAAATCAAAGCCCTCCGAGGGAAGGATTTATTTGGGAAAAACGCCCATGACCTCTGTCTTGTGCCCAACGTCAAAATCCCTCCTAAATTCAAGGTCCCGGATTTTGAAAAGTATAAGGGAACACTTGCCCACAAAGTCACCTAGTGATGTACGCTAGGAAAATGTCGACTCAAACCGACAATCATCAATTGCTCATCCACTACTTCCAAGATAGTTTAACCGGTGCCGCTTTAAAGTGGTACATGGGTTTGGATAGTACCAAGATCCAAACCTTCAACGACTTGGGAGAGGCGTTTGTCCGCCAATATAAATACAACTTGGACATGGCCCCGGACCGGGACCAGCTCCGAGCCATGACCCAAAAGGACAAAGAGACCTTTAAAGAGTACGCACAAAGGTGGAGAGAGGTGGCAGCTCAGATTAGCCCACCTCTAGAAGAAAAGGAAATGACCAAGATCTTTTTAAACACTCTTGGTTCCTTTTACTACGAGCGAATGATTGCGAGCGCGCCTAGTGACTTCACGGAAATGGTGAGTATGGGCGTACGCTTAGAGGATGCGGTCCGGGAAGGACGCTTAGTAAAGGAAAGTGCTCCATCTAGCAGCACGAAGAGATTTGGGGGTAGCTACCCGAGAAAGAAAGAGCAAGACATTGGCATGATTGCCCATGGGGACCTCGCCAAGGGTACTCGGCCTATCCACACGTCTCTGCCATTTCACCATCCATCTCTACACCTCCAAACTACCAAATTCAGGTCCCACAAAGGCCTCCACCTCATATCAACAACCATATCAACAACAACACCCACAAAACCCACAACAACATTATCAACAACCCCGCCCACAAGGTCAACACATACCGACCTCAAAATCCTCAACCTTTCAATCATCAGAATCGCCCAAGAGCGGCATTCGACCCAGTACCCATGAAGTACGCGGACTTGCTCCCTGCTTTACTTGCAAGAAATCTTGTCCAAACAAGAGCACCTCCTCCCGTACCAAGTGTATTACCTATATGGCATCGCCCTGACCTTACCTGTGCTTTCCACCAAGGGGCACCGGGTCATGACATCGAACATTGCTTCCCTCTTAAGAATGAGGTTCAAAGCTAATCCGTACCAAGGTTCTAACCTTCAAGGACTCAAATCCAAATGTCCAAACCAACCCTCTGCCGAACCATGGTTCCTCTATCAACATGGTTCAAGAGCATCAAGAAACCAGTCCTATCTTGAAGGCCCAAGATATCAGGACACCTCTGGTTCCACTACACATCAAGATGTGTAAGGCGGCTATGTTCAAACATGATCATGCTAGTTGCAAAGAGTGTTCGAAAATCCTCAAGGATGTATGCAAATTCAAAACGACATACAAGGATTAATGAACAAAAAGGAGCTTATTGTCACAAGAAAGGACAAAAGTGTATGTGTTATAACCCCGGAGTTTAATATCCCGGATCACTTGGAGTTAGCTTTCAGCAGCCAGAAGCCTGCTGCTACTCCACTCGTGATATGTTTACCGGGACCTACCCCGTACACTTCCAACAAAGCAGTTCCTTACAAGTACACTGCAACCATGTTGAACAACGGTCAAGAGGTACCTATTCCCCCCTTAGCCCCTGTCGGTAATATCACGGACAGTAGCAAAGTGCTAAGAGCGGACGTGTTCTTCCCACGGCAGTTCAAGAGAAGGTCAGTACCCCGTGTTTAAACAAAGCAAACACAAGACCCCTGCACAAGCAAAGATGTGGGTCAACCCAGCGGGACTAATGCCGATTCTGATCTCGATGAGGTGTTAAAGCTAATCAAGAAGAGTGAATACAAGGTGGTGGACCAGTTATGCAAACACCCTCAAAAATCTCTATGTTGTCCTTATTGCTAAACTCCGACGCTCATAGAGAAGCATTAATGAGAGTCTTGGACCAAGCCTTCGTGGAGCACGACATAACCCTTGGCCAATTCGGAGGCATTGTCGGAAACATCACTGTTTGCAATAACTTGAGCTTCAGTGATGAGGAACTCCCCGAGCAAGGAAGGCACCATAATCTGGCATTACACATATCGGTGAATTGCAAGTCCGATGCTTTATCAAACGTACTTGTGGACACCGGTTCTTCTTTGAACGTAATGGCCAAGACAACCCTTGACCAGCTCTCCTACCAGGGACCCCCATGAGACAAAGTGGGGTAGTTGTTAAAGCCTTCGATGGCTCGAGGAAATCAGTGATTGGGGAGGTGGATTTACCTATTACAATCGGACCATCTGTTTTCCAAATCACCTTCCAAATAATGGATATACAAGCAGCGTACAGTTGTTTGTTAGGCCGACCGTGGATCCATGAGGCCGGAGCAGTGACATCCACACTTCATCAAAAGCTAAAATTTGTGAAGAACGGAAAGCTAATAACTGTGGGAGGAGAGGAAGCTCTGTTAGTAAGCCATCTGTCGGCTTTCTCTTTCATCGGTGCTGATAATGTTGATGGGACGTCATTCCAAGGTCTTTCCTTAGATGATGAGAATACCACGAAGAGTGAGCATCCATGTCTTCTTTCAAGAGTGCACAAAGAGTGGTGCAAGATGACTTACTCCCGGATTGGGGAAAGTTGATAAGTCCGCCGGAGCATAAGCATAGAGAAGGGTTGGGTTTCACTCCGACTACAAGAGTTACCGAACCAAACACTAGCATTGAACCACTCGAGGACATTTTCCACAGTGCCAGTTTCATTCATTCCACAATGGAAGCTAATGCCATCACTGAAGATGGGCCTGAAGAAACAACACATGTTCTTGTAACGCCCGGAGGAGTTTGCCGCAATTGGGATGCTGTCGATGTTCCTTCTGTTATTCAGTCTTCAAAGTAATGTGTTTGTTTTATTTATCTTTTTCAAAAAAAAATCCCTTCGTCTCGCCCAAGGCGAAGAAGGACTCATGTAGGGCTTTGTTTAATGTACTATCATCAATCAATGAAAATCGTTGTTTCTATCACAACCTTTACGTATTTCTACGTTGTCTTTTTCTTTTGTGTTTTTCGAAAAAATGGTAATACAAAAAACCAAAAAATATATTTTCTTTTTTCAATTTCAAAGAGTCTGCATTTTTCATTTTTACTAAAATCAATCATCCATCATATGCAGACTAAACACCAATAAACCCGTTGAACACCTTAACCCTAGGCTCCCTCCCAACTTTGAGTTCCCTGTTTACGAAGCTGAAGAGGAAGAGGATGAAGAAATTCCGGATGAGATCAAGCGCCTATTAGAGCAAGAGAGGAAGACCATTCAGCCTCATGAAGAGGCAGTAGAGGTTATCAACTTGGGTTCTGAAGAAGACAAGAAAGAAATCAAGATTGGGGCATTATTGGATGCGTCCGTCAAAGAAAGAATAATCAAGCTTCTTGAAGAATATGTAGACATCTTTGCATGGTCATATCAAGATATGCCAGGATTGGATCCTGAGATTGTGGAACACCATCTACCTTTGAAACCTGAATGTCCGCCAGTCAAGCAGAAGTTGAGAAGGACTCGCCCTGACATGGCTCTCAAGATCAAAGAGGAAGTGCAAAAGCAGATTAATGCTGGATTTCTCATTACATCAGAGTATCCTCAATGGTTGGCCAACATAGTGCCTGTTCCCAAGAAGGATGGTAAAGTTAGGATGTGCGTCGACTACCGAGATTTAAACAAAGCTAGTCCAAAAGACGACTTCCCTTTACCTCATATTGACATATTGGTCGACAATACTGCCAAATCCAAAGTATTCTCCTTCATGGATGGTTTCTCTGGATACAATCAGATTAAAATGGCTGTCGAAGATAGAGAAAAGACATCTTTCATTACACCTTGGGGCACCTTTTGCTATCAAGTGATGCCTTTTGGCTTAACAAACGCGGGTGCCACCTACCAAAGGGGCATGACCACTCTCTTCCACGACATGATACACAAAGAAATTGAAGTTTATGTCGACGACATGATTGTCAAATCAGGAACGAGGAAGAGCATGTCGAATATTTACTAAAGATGTTTCAACGCCTGAGAAAGTATCGGCTTCGCCTGAACCCCAACAAATGTACATTCGGCGTGAGATCTGGAAAACTCCTAGGTTTCATTGTCAGTCAAAAGGGTATCGAGGTAGATCCCGACAAGGTCAAAGCCATCAGAGAAATGCCTGCTCCTCAAACTGAGAAGCAAGTAAGGGGATTTCTAGGACGATTGAACTACATCTCTAGATTCATATCCCATATGACAGCCACGTGTGGGCCTATCTTCAAGCTACTTCGCAAAAATCAAGAAGTAGTATGGACAGAAGACTGCCAGAAAGCTTTTGACAGCATCAAGGAGTACCTGCTAGAACCTCCAATACTTATTCCTCCAGTCGAAGGAAGACCTTTGATCATGTACTTAACCGTATTGGAGGACTCCATGGGTTGTGTACTCGGACAACAAGACGAGACCGGTAGGAAAGAGCATGCCGTCTACTACCTAAGCAAGAAGTTTACGGACTGCGAGTCCCGATACTCTCTACTCGAGAAGACTTGTTGTGCATTAGCCTGGGCTGCTAGGCGTCTTCGTCACTACATGCTCAATCATACTACTTGGTTGATATCCAAAATGGATCCAATCAAGTACATCTTTGAAAAGCCCGCTTTAACCGGAAGGATCGCCCGTTGGCAGATGTTGTTATCAGAATATGACATTGAGTACCACACTCAGAAAGCCATCAAAGCCAGCATTCTTGCCGATCATTTGGCTCATCAACCAATTGAGGATTATCAACCAATTAAGTTTGACTTCCCGATGAAGAAATCATGTATCTAAAGATGAAGGATTGTGACGAGCCACTACTCGGCGAAGGTCCAGATCCCGAATCTAGATGGAAGTTAATCTTTGATGGAGCTGTTAATGTCTATGGCAATGGAATTGGGGCAGTCATCGTCACCCCTGAAGGCAAGCATCTCCCTTTTGCTGCAAGACTATCATTCGACTGTACAAACAATATGGCAGAGTATGAAGCTTGTATTCTAGGAATTGAGGAAGCCATTGATCTAAGGATCAAGAACCTCGACATTTATGGAGACTCAGCTCTTGTGATTAATCAAATCAATGGAGATTGGGAAACTCGCCACACCGGCTTGATTCCTTACAAAGATTACGCAAGACGTTTGCTAACCTTTTTCAACAAAGTCAAGCTGCATCACATTCCTCGAGACGAGAATCAAATGGCAGATGCTTTGGCGACCTTATCTTCTATGTATGAGGTCAGCCGTCGGAATGAGATTCCAACAATCAAGGTTCAACACCTAGAAAGGCCCGCACATGTGTTTGCAGCCGAAGCAGTCATAGATAACAAGCCATGGTTCCATGACATCAAATGTTTCCTCCAAAAGCAAGAGTACCCGCATGGGGCATCCAACAAGGATAAGAAAACTCTGCGAAGATTAGCTGGCAACTTCTTTCTAAATGGAGAAGTTTTATACAAGAGGAATTTTGATATGGTGCTACTCAGATGTGTGGATGAGCAAGAAGCTGATCTGATAATGCATGAGATACATGAAGGTTCCTTCGGAACTCATTCCAGTGGGCATACAATGGCTAGGAAGATCTTGAGGGCCGGATATTACTGGATGACCTTGGAAAGCGATTGCTACAAGCATGCCAGGAAATGCCATAAATGTCAAATTTATGCGGACAAGATCCATATGCCACCAACGGCTCTGAATGTCCTTTCTTCCCCATGGCCTTTCTCCATGTGGGGCATCGACATGATTGGTAGGATTGAACCCAAAGCTTCAAATGGGCATCGTTTCATCCTAGTGGCAATTGATTACTTCACCAAATGGGTCGAAGCTGCATCATATGCCAACGTCACTAAACAAGTGGTGGTCCGATTTATTAAGAATCATATCATCTGTCGATATGGTATTCCCAGCAAGATCATCACCGACAATGGGACCAATCTGAATAACAAAATGATGAAGGAGCTATGCGAAGAGTTCAAGATCGAGCATCATAACTCTTCTCCTTATAGGCCTCAGATGAATGGCGCAGTTGAAGCTGCAAACAAAAACATCAAGAAAATAGTGCAAAAGATGGTAGTCACCTACAAGGACTGGCATGAGATGTTACCATATGCCTTGCACGGGTATCGTACTTCAGTGCGTACATCAACAGGGGCAACCCCTTTCTCTTTAGTATACGGCATGGAAGCAGTGCTCCCCGTAGAAGTCGAAATCCCGTCATTGAGAATCTTGATGGAAGCTAAGTTGTCAGAGGCTGAATGGTGTCAAAACAGATACGATCAGTTGAACTTAATTGAGGAAAAACGCATGACTGCCTTGTGTCATGGACAACTGTATCAAAAGAGGATGAAACAAGCTTTTGACAAGAAGGTTCGTCCCCGTGAAATCCAAGAAGGAGACCTCGTGCTCAAAAGGATCCTATCTTTTCAACCCGACTCTAGGGGCAAATGGACGCCTAACTACGAAGGCCCGTATGTCGTCAAGAGAGTTTTCTCCGGAGGAGCCTTGATTCTCACAACAATGGACGGCGAGGATTTCCGCGTCCTGTGAATTCCGATGTAGTCAAGAAATACTTTGTCTAAAAACAAAAGAACAGCTCGGTAAGTCGAAAACCCGAAAGGGCGGCTTAGGCAAAAATGAGCGTCTCGGTGGACTGAAAACCTGAAAAGGCGGTCCAGGCAAAAATTAGAGACATAAAACAGAAATAATCATCCTGATAGGTCAAAAATCTGAAAGGACGACCTATGCAAAAATTAAGGATCAAAAGACAAAGTAACTACATCGGATTAGCCGTGATTCGTTTGGGGCACATCAATTGTCTAAAGACTCCGAATCTGAAGCATCCGAACAGGGATTCAAAGTTGTTAGGGATACTAGTGGTCATCGTGTTCAATGTACCCTCCCTTTACTATTTACCATTTTTTTTCAAACTTTGTAAGATCCGTGGAGCCACGCCCTTGGCAGGCCACCACCCCTTTAATAAATTTCTTCCCAAGCATAAGTCTTTTGCTTTTTGTCAAATTCCCATTTTCATTCATTCATTTCTTCTATTTTTGATGATAGTACTTAAAACAAAAACTTTTTCAAAAATTTTTTGTGAATCTTTTATCTTTTGAAACATAAATAACAAACACATTCTCTCTGAACTCGTGAATATTGAAGTGTCGTCAATATCTGTCCTTAAACAGATAAAGCTTCGCAGGCCGAGCATGGTCAATTGCAAAAAGGAATTCCCCAGCAGAATCATCGGTGAATCAAACGGAAATCCCCAGTGAGTTCAAGAGCCCGAAAGGACGACTCAGGCAAGGACTAGCCAACCAAACGTAAGCATCCCCGGCGGAATCGCCAGTTCTTCTCCCCAGCGGATTAGCATGAATCCCCAGTGGATTAACAAACTCCCAGAAAGTCCAATCTTTGTCCTACTCTCAAAAGCCCAATTACCATTGGCATCGACAGCTGGATATCGATCATGCTTCCAAAATGATCCTTATATACCCAGCGAAGTCACAAGCGAAGCCCAATCTTATTGCATATCCCCCCAGTGGAGTCTTACATCATCCAAGCCCGACTTGCTCGGCATTCAAATCATCATCCCCAGCGTCCCACGTGACGTCTGTCATCCCCCAGGTCAGCATAATTCATGCATCATATCATAATCATTCATTAACATGCATCTCATATTCATATCATGCATTTCCCACTACAAATAGTCGAATAGCATCCCCAGTCTATTCTGTCTAGGGATGTCATCCTCATTTTCGCCAAGCGGTAGTTCTTTAAACGAATAGCTTGCGCAAGTTTTTCATCGTATCAAGGGGCAATTCCTTAACAAACATGTTGGGTATCCCCAGTACAAGTCCATCCCTCACACGACGTCCTCATGTGACAGTCATGCCATTCATACATTCATGCATATGCATACAACAATACTTACATATCATACATGGTTATTTCTAACCATCATGAGTCTCACCAATCAATCGCGAGCAATTCGTGAATTCTTTTTCCCCAAGTGTCATCCCCAGTCTGTCTGGTTCAGAGATGTCACCCTTTTACGCCAAGTAGCAGTTCTTTGATGAACAGCTTGTGCATACTCCCCAGTGTTGTGCCAAGTGACAAGTTCTTCAATGACAGCTTGCGCATTCTTTCTCCCCGAGTGAAGGGGCATTTCTGTAAGGAACGGCTTGTCAGCCGCATCCCCAGTGTCGTCAGTGGCAAGTTCGGTAACCATCCGAACAGCTGACATCTTTCATTTTATTTTTCCTGTCGTCATGGCAAGTTCGGCAACACCCGAACAGCTGACATTGACTTTATTTCTCTGTCGTCAATGCAAGTTCGGCAACATCCGAACAGTTGACATTTTTTTTTCCTGTCGTCAATGGCAAGTTCGGCAACATCCGAACAGTTGACATTTTTATTTTTCTGTCGTCAATGGCAAGTTCGGCAACATCCGAACAGTTGACATTTCTTTTTCCTGTCGTCAATGGCAAGTTCGGCAACAACCCGAACAGTTGACATTCTTTTCATTCTTTGTCGTCAGTGGCCAGTTCGGCAACAACCCGAACAGCTGGCATTTACCTTTTCATTCTTTGTTGTCAGTGGCAGTTCGGCGACAACCCGAACAGCTGACACTTATCCCCGGTGTGGTCTTCTTTTTATCGTCTTTGCATCCATGTTTACATTACAAGCATTCATAACATTTGCATACATGCATTTATAGCATTTATAACTCGAAAAAATATTTAGTCAAAAAATGGTGTACTCTATATTTAAGTCTCTTCGGCCCGTCCATTTCAAATTTCTCTTTCAATCTCCGGGACGAAGAAACTTAAATAGGGGCATCTGTCATACCCCATTTTTTGACTTATATTTTTATGTGTTTTATCTTTTATTATTTCATTACTTATTATTACCTTTTATTATTTCATTCTTGTTATAGTATTTTATTTGCATTTTATCATTATAGCATTATTATCATATCATTATCCTTAATATTATTAATATTATTGTTATTCTATTTTTCTTTAATAATATCATTATTATCTTTTATTATTATTAGGTTTTATTAATTAATATTATTAAGTTTTTCATCATTTTTATTATTATCATCATTTTCATTATTATTGTCATTTACTATTTTTATTTTCATTATCATTTGCATTATTTGCATTTTCATTATCATTATTATTATTATTTATTATTATTCATTTCCACCTTTTTATTTTTAAATACAAAAAATCAAAAAAAGGGGAGTTCGCAGTGCGAAGTCACCTTCGCACTGCGACCTCTGCGAATTTTCTGCAGAATTTTATTTCTTGATTTATCCTTTTTGCTTTCATTTGCAATTGTTATTATTAGTATTATTACTATTGTTATTGCTATTTTGTGACTGATTTGATGCAGCAAGGCAAGAATTAATGTGTGACATTAAAGGTAAAAGGAAAGAAGGATTTTCTTCCAACCTATCATGTGCTCAAACAAATTGGCTGCCCTTGGTCAGCTCTTGTCCCTCCAAATTGACCCATCACCCAACCTGAGCTTGCCAGCCAGCTGCTTGATCCCTTTCCTTCCCTTTTTCTCTGCCAAAACCAGTCAAACACAAGTGGTTTTTGCTTGCAAAAAGCTGTTTGTGCTGCCCTGTTTTGAGCTGGATTTCTCCTCCCACACACCAGCCCACATGCTCATTTTGCTTCCCCCAATCTCCCTGTACATGGCAGTACACGTTTTCATTGCTTGACCTTCCAAGATTGCAAGGATTGATCCCAAGAATCACCCCTTTTGCAGCTGCCCTGTTTTTCAGTTTTTTCTCATCATTACCTTCTAGAATCAGCTGGCATTTGTGGCTGAGATCAGTCAAGACCTTGCCCCTTGGCACAAGGCAAAGCAAGTTCTATCCATTAGCATTAAATGCAAAGTGTTCTAGCCTGAATTTAGCCCACAAATCAGCTAGGTTCTAGGATTTTGTTCATCATTGCATAGATTTGCATTTTTGCCTATAAAAGGAATGCCAAGGCACAAGGATAAGAACCAGTTGAACATCACACATGAAAAACCAAATCACACAGCCAATACACACGAAATTCACACCAAAATCCTCGCATTGCAGCACAAAATCAGTTCATACACAAAGCCAATTAGAACATTGTTCATAACCTCTAACCAATCAAGCAAGCCACTTCCAATCTATTGCTCAAGCATTGCTAGGAGTTCTGTAAGTCTCCTATAATCTTTATCTTTCATTGTGTTTGCTGTTTGCATCATTTGCTTTGTTCAATTTGCTTTGTGCACAAAAACCCCTTTTGAAACTCAAAAGGACCTCAAAGGGGCCAAGCTTTAAAACTGAGTTTTTACACTCCTTTTTCTTCCAATTTTGCAAAGCTTTTTAACCCCCTTTAGGTTCTGAAGCTTGCTTAGAAGCAGTTTCTGAACTTCTGTTCAGAAACAGCTTCTGAGTTCAAAATTTCGCATACTTCGCAGAGCAAAGTATTGCTCGCACTGCGAACACATCAGAACCTGACTTCGCAGAGCCAAGTTCTGGTTGCTCTGCGAAGTATGTGAAACTCAGAACATGAATCAGGCATTCAAATGTCAAATTTTTGGGGTTCCAGCCCTTGATTCAGAACCTAAAGAGGGTTAAAACCATTTTTGTCCAAACCCATTCATAATCATGCACAACTTTGGAAATTTCACAAGTTCGTGCGATAAATTTTGAGTAACTTGTGAAACAAGTTATGTTCTTAATATTTCAAAACCAAGTTTGAGCAATAAGCTAAGTTCGTCTATTTTCAAAACAAACTTGAACAACCATGTTGTTCATGATTTTCAATCCAAACGCGAACTTAAGCCGAGCTTGCTCACTCTTTTTAAACCAAGCTCGAATTGAGCCGAACTTGTGAACTTTCCAATTTTGTGCATGTCTTATGATTTTGTTCATCATTCAAACTTGAACTACACTTGTTCTTGAGTTTCAATAACTTAAGCAACAAGTAATGTTCATGATTTTAATAAACTCGAACAACAAATTTGTTCGTGATTTTTCTTTTCTTTAACTTTCCTTTAAAAGCTTTTGGTTCCCTTTGAGATTCCTCCGAGTTCAACGAAACCAAACTTGAATGAAACGGGAATGGCTTGACGTATGTCTCCCCAAACCTCGGTTGCACGAATGCGTGACGTATGTCTCGTCGCTCGGGCAATCGTCATTCCACCCTTGACGCGTCTAGCACGCTCAACCTTCCCTTGGCCCCCTTGTGGCCATTTTTACCCTTTTCTTGGCCCTCGTGGTCAATCCGAACCTTTCGCGCCTTTGCGCGTTTATTTTCAACCATTTACGCCTTGCGCGAGTTTATCGCCTCCGCGCGTTTGTCTTTATTTTCAACTTTTTACGCCTCTGTGCGTCTGTCTTTTTATTTTTCAAAACATTTACGCCTTGCGCGAGTTTATCGCCTTAGCGTCCGTCTTTCACCATTTAAAACTTTGTACGCTTCGTGCGTTTTAAAACCTTTGTTCAAGTCCGAGTGCAAATCCTTTTATCAAATCATTTACCTTTATGCATTGTCGTCAATGGCCAGTTCGGCAACAACCCGAACAGTTGACATTTACTTTCATTACTTTCTCTTTTTTTCAAACTTTTTCGCTCGGACGCGATCAAATCTTTTTTAACTAAAACGAACCAACATACAAACTTTTTCTACCAAAGAACTACGTACGCTTTGAATTCTCCGACTACCGGGAGATACGTAGGAGCAAGATCGACATCTTGTCAAGCCCATTAATAAAAAACTTCTTTTTTCCCTTTCGTTGTTTTTATCTCTTTCTTCATTTCACATTATGTTTTTATTTTCCTTTTATATATGTTAAACACGCAAGTAAAACATCGAAGACATTTTAAGCCTAAGCCGACTAAGAGGTTCCCGTTGAGTACAACGGATGTGAGGGGTGCTAATACCTTCCCCTCGCATAATCGACTTTCGAACCTAAAATCTTTTTCAAGGTAATTTCGAACTTTTTTCCTTTTCTCCCCGAAAAATTAAAAGTTCAGTCGTGATTTAAAATTAGTGATTCAACGCTTCCCAATAGCTTGACATCCGAAATTCGACGCGACAAAAATGGCGACTTCACTGGGGACATGCATAAAACACTTTGTTTGTGCATGACGAGTCAAGCCTATCTCAGTCGGCTTTTAGGCTAATTTGTTTCATTTTACTTGCGTGTTTATATCTTCTTATCATTATTTGTTTATTCTTTTGCTCTACATTACATATATCATTTTGCTTCATATTCTATATATATCAATTGTGGGGTTACTTGAGCGATGTTACTCCACATTGTTCGGGTTAATGCCGGACGTGTGAGGCTCTCTACCCGAGCTCGAGAGAAAACTAAGTTAGAATGGTGGTTGTGAGCGGAAGCCCGCGTTGACGTATGTCCGTGAGGTAGGATGCCCAACCCCGCTTAGAGGAGATTTTCACGTGGAATTAATTGAAGTCATGTCGACGTATGTCCATAGACAACCTTAATTCCATGTGAGATCTATGACTCTAGGGACCTCTTCTTAGGAAATCTCACCTTTAGAGCCTACACGTGAGGATGGGGGAAATTTTGAACATACATATCACACCCATGCATATCATACATTTACATTCATGGAAAATAATTTTCGCATATCACTTTGCTTTATAGGAATTAAAAAGAGCAACCAAATATTAGCAAAAAGAATATGGATTCCGGAAATAGAAATACGCTCGCTTTCAAGATCAAGGCTCCTAAAGTGGAAAGTTTGTTAGCCTTGAGTAGACGGCTCTCCTCGGTCGACAAGAGCAACTTCGAAGCAAGTTATGGGTTAATACTCGACCTCCTACCCGTGAAGATAGATTCAGCGGCCTTAACCACTTTGGCTCAATTCTTCGACCCACCTCTCCGGTGCTTTACATTTCAAGACTTCCAACTAGCTCCAACATTGGAAGAATTTGAGAAGATTTTGGGTTGTAGCATGAAGGATCATGGACTTTATCTCGGTCCGGGAAAGACCCTACTTTAGAGGCCATCGCCGAATCCTTACACCTTGATGTCCAAGAAGTAGCACCTCACTTGGAAATTAGAGGGAACATTAAGGGTTTCACGAGAAAGTTCTTGGAGACCAAAGCTCGGTTTTGCTGGCTAACAAAGAGGGAAGGCATTCAACGCAATCCTAGCCCTTTTGGTGTACGGGATAGTTCTATTCCCCAACATGGACGACTTTCGTAGACTTTCCGGCTATAGAGGTATTCATGATTAAAAATCCGGTTCCCACACTTTTGGCGGATTTTTATCATTCCCTTTACTCTAGGCATGGACAAGGGAGAGGACGCACAATTTCTTGTTGCACTCCTTTGGTGCAAATTTGGTTGACATCCCACATGCCAAGAAGCCGAGACTTTGTGGAAAACCGGGCCAAGCTCAAATGGTCGCAAAGGATGCTAGCCCTCACCGAGAAGGACATCCATTGGTTTTCTCCAAATTTAGAGGACCCGGAAGTTATCCTCAGTTGCGGGGATTTCCCTAATGTACCCCTCATTGGTACTAAGGGATGTATTAACTACAATCCGGTCCTCTCTCTCCGCCAACTAGGCTATCCAATGGAGGACAAACCCGATGACCTTTTGTTGGAAGCTTTCTTCTTAAGGGAAGGAGATCAAGACCCGGCCTTGCTAGAAAGAATCCGAAGGGCTTGGAACCAAGTGCACAAAGGAAGGGTCGGCAAGAGAATTGTGTCGCCAAGCCTCTATATACTCAATGGGTGAAGGAGAGGGTTAAAACAATCAAGCTACCCTTTGGGGTCATATGCCCTCCAAAACCTCCTACACCTAAACCTATCACAACCATTCCCAACAAAGAAGCGGAGGAACTCAAAGCTAAAATTCGAGAACTCCAAAACAAAAATGGAGAACTAGAATTAAAGCACCTCCAAGCTTTAGGAGAAATCACTAGGACGAAGAGAGATCGTGATGAAGCAACAAATCTCTCCTAGTGTGCCAAAAACGGCTAAAGATCTCCGAGGGGAAGAGAGATTGGATAGGAGGCGGCTTGGTTAGTGCGGATGCCAACCTTGTAGCCAAGGACGAGGAGTTGGAAAGAATCTTGCATTCCAACCAAGAACTCAAGAAGTTCGGCGAGCTAGCTATCGAAGCTCAAAAGAAATGGAGGTTGAAGTTTCAAGAGAAAAATCAACAACTCCAAGAAGTCGTCAAGGACTACAAAGAGCAGCTCCAAGCCGAACGCGTCCAACGGCAAAGATATGAAGCCTTTCTCATCAAGGGAAGCTACAATGCAATCGTCTCGAAGCGGACATCAAGAAATTCGAAGAATACTTCGACAAGATTGCAAGAGAGCATGGAAACCACATTGCACGACTCCTTGATGAGATTAGAAGTGCAAATATCCAGCTAGCCCAGCGCAAGGAAGTGATCGAATTTGTATGGCAAGACGCCACCCGACTAAGTGAGGACTTCACTAGATTGGTCGCGTTCTCCAACTTGGTCATCGCCAAACTTCCGAAGAAACTAGCAAAGGCCGAGATGGTCATGCCTTACTTTGTCATCCCTAAGAAGGTCCAGAAATTCATGAAGTTCTGCAAGGACACAGTAGACTTCTATAGGGAAGAAATAGGCAAGGCCGAAAAGCGAGCGGCTATTTGATTGTATTAGCATTAATTACACTTTGTAATCTCAATGTTATTCAATCAAATAAATATATTTTGGACAATGTTAATTTCTCGGCTTTAATATTTCTAATTGCTAATATTAATTGCACACTTTTAATTTCCTTATAAAGCAAAACAAAAAAATTTTTCATGCATTTACATCACATTCATTATCATGCATACGGTCATCCTCGAGTCCAAACTCATTTCCCTTTTCTTATCCTCAGGATTTCTTATAATCCAAATTGAGTCTTCAGTGTTCGCATTTCTCTCCGCAACACTACGCGTCTTCCCGTAAGAAAAGTGGCTCATCGTCCCGAGGCAACCCACTCATACAATACCCGAGCGACCATAAAGAGAAAATGGAGAATCTAGAACAAGAGAATCAAGAGCTTCGTGAAGAGTTAACATCTATGCGAACGGAGATGGAAAAACTAACGGAGTTAGTGAAATTACTAGCTGCCGCACAAATCCCAACACCTCCTCCTCCCTCTAGCTCTCAAGCTCAAGCATCAGCTTCTACTTCAACTCCACCTTACATGCAGGAACTCAGCACTACACTAGACCCCCGGTTGTACATGGGGCATGCCATTTGACTTTGGTGAGGAATTCATCCCTATTCCCACTACTCTTCAAGAGACCCCGGTCATCTCAACCCGAGGTTACCTTCACCCAGGCTACTGCGGCCTTCTCTACACCAGTGGTTCATACCACTCCAGTTGATCACGGGCCTATCTTTCATGCCGAAAGTTTAGGTGCCCAAGATAGGATGGCTGATTTCCTAGAAAAATTCGATGAGATGCAAAAGGAAATTAAAGCCCTCCGAGGGAAAGATTTATTCGGGAAAGACGCCCATGACCTCTGCCTTGTACCCAATGTCAAGATCCCTCCTAAATTCAAGGTCCCGGATTTTGAAAAGTATAAGGGGAACACTTGCCCGCAAAGTCACTTGGTAATGTACGCAAGGAAAATGTCGACTCAAACCGACAACCATCAGTTGCTCATCCATTACTTCCAAGATAGCTTAACCGGTGCCGCTTTAAAGTGGTACATGGGTTTGGATAGTACCAAAATCCAAACCTTCAATGACTTGGGAGAGGCGTTTGTCCGCCAGTATAAATACAATTTGGACATGGCCCCGGACCGGGACCAACTCCGGGCCATGGCCCAAAAGGACAAAGAGACCTTTAAGGAGTACGCACAAAGGTGGAGAGAGATAGCGGCTCAGATTAGCCCGTCTCTAGAAGAAAAGGAAATGACCAAGATCTTTTTAAACACTCTTGGTTCCTTTTACTATGAGCGAATGGTTGCCAGTGCGCCAAGTGACTTCACAGAAATGGTAAGCATGGGCGTACGTTTGGAAGATGCGGTCCGAGAAGGACGCTTAGTGAAGGAAAGTGCTCCATCTAGCAGCACAAAGAGATTCGGGGGTAGCTACCCAAGGAAGAAAGAGCAAGACATCAGCATGATTGGCCACGGAGGACCTCATCAAGGGTACTCGGCATATCCACATGTCTCTGCCATTTCACCTTCCATCTCTACACCTCCAAACTACCAAGTTCAGGTCCCGCAAAGACCTCCCCTCAATATCAACAATCCTATCAACAACAACACCCACAAAATCCACAACAACATTATCAACAGCCCCGCCCACAAGGTCAGCAGCAATTCCGACCTCAAGCACCTCAACAGCCCTTCAACCATCAGAATCGCCCAAGAGCGGCATTCGATCCGATACCCATGAAGTACGCGGACTTGCTCCCGGCTTTACTTGCGAGAAATCTCGTACAAACAAGAGCACCACCTCCCGTACCAAGTGTATTACCTCCATGGTATCGCCATGACCTTACTTGCGCATACCATCAAGGGGCACCAGGCCATGACATTGAACGTTGCCTTGCTCTAAAAATGAGGTCCAAAGGCTAGTCCGTACCAAAGTGTTGACCTTCAAGGACTCAAACCCAAATGTCCAAACTAACCCGCTGCCGAACCATGGTTCCTCAATCAACATGGTTCAAGAACACCAAGGAACCAGTCCTATTTTGAAGGCCCAAAACATCAGGACGCCTTTGGTTCCACTACACATCAAGATGTGTAAGGCAGCTATGTTCGAGCACGATCATGCTAGTTGCGAAGAGTGTTCGGTAAGTCCTCAAGGATGTATGCAAATCCAAAATGACATACAAGGACTAATGGACAAGAAGGAGCTTGTTGTCACAAAAAGGACGAAAGTGTATGTGTCATAATCCCGGAGTTTAATATCCCGGAACACTTGGAGTTAGCCTTCAGCAGCCAAGAGCCTGCCGCTACTCCACTTGTAATATGTTTACCGGGACCTGCCCCATACACTTCCAACAAAGCAGTTCCTTACAAGTACCTTGCAACCATGATGAACAACGGCCAAGAGATGCCTATTCCCCCCTTAGCCCCTGTCGGTAATATCACGGACAGCAGCAAAGTGCTAAGGAGCGGACGTGTTCTTCCCACAACAGTCCAAGAGAAGGTCAGTACCCCGGTATTTAAACCGAAGCCAACCCAGGACCCCTGCACAAGCAAAGAATGGGTCAATCCAGTGGGGCTAATGCCGATTCGGATCTCGATGAGGTATTGAAGCTAATCAAGAAGAGCGAATACAAGGTCGTGGACCAGTTGTTGCAAACGCCTTCCAAAATCTCTATGTTGTCCTTATTGTTAAACTCCGACGCACATAGAGAATCATTGATGAGGGTCTTGGACCAAGCCTTTGTGGAGCACGACATAACCCTCGGCCAATTCGGAGGCATTGTCGGAAACATCACTGTCTGCAATAGCTTAAGCTTCAGTGATGAGGAACTCCCGGAGCAAGGAAGGCACCATAATTTGGCATTACATATATCGGTAAACTGCAAGTCGGATGCTTTATCAAATGTACTTGTAGACACCGGCTCTTCATTGAACGTAATGGCCAAAACAACCCTTGACCAGCTTTCCTACCAGGGGACCCCCATGAGGCAAAGTGGGGTAGTTGTTAAAGCCTTCGATGGCTCGAAGAAATCAGTGATCGGGGAGGTGGATTTACCTATTACAATCGGGCCATCTGTCTTCCAAATAACCTTCCAAATAATGGATATACAAGCAGCGTATAGTTGTTTGTTAGGCCGACCATGGATCCACGAGGCCGGAGCAGTGACATCCACACTGCATCAAAAGCTGAAATTTGTGAAGAATGGGAAGCTAGTCACTGTGGGAGGAGAGGAAGCTCTGTTAATCAGCCATCTGTCGGCTTTCTCGTTCATCGGTGCTGATATCGTTGATGGGACATCATTCCAAGGTCTTTCCTTAGAGGATGAGAGTGCCACAAAGAAGGAAGCGTCCATGTCTTCTTTCAAGAGCGCACAAAGAGCAGTGCAAGATGACTTACTCCCGGATTGGGGAAAGACGATAAGTCTGCCGGAGCGTAAGCATAGAGAAGGTTTAGGTTTCACTCCAACTACAAGAGTTACCGAACCAAGCACTAGCATTGAACCGCTCGAGAACATCTTTCGTAGTGCCAGTTTCATTCACTCCACAAAGGAAACCAACGCCATCACTGAAGATGGGCCGGAAGAAACAGCACATGTCCATGTAACGCCCGGAGGAGCTTGTCGCAATTGGGTTGCTGTCGATGTTCCTTCTGTTATTCAGTCTTCAAAGTAATGTGTTTGTTTATTTATCTTTTTCAAAAAAAACCCCTTCGTCTCGCCCGAAGCGAAAGGAGACTCATGTAGGGCTTGTTTAATATACTATCATCAATAATAAAAATCGTTGTTTCTATCACAACTTCCACGTATTTATACGTTGTCTTTTTCTTTTTTATTTTCAAATAAAAAAAACAAAAACAAAAATCTTTTTTTTAATTTCAAAGAGTCTGCATTTTTCATCTTTTACTAAAATCAATCATCCATCACATGCAGACTAAGCACCCATAAACCCGTCGAACACCTTAGCCCTAGGCTCCCTCCCAACTTTGAATTCCCTGTTTACGAAGCGGAAGAGGAAGAGGATGAAGAAATCCCGGATGAGATCAAGCGCCTACTAGAACAAGAGAGGAAGACCATTCAGCCTCACGAGGAAACATAGAGGTCATCAACTTGGGTTCCGAAGAAGAAAAGAAAGAGGTTAAGATTGGAGCGTTATTGGATGCGCCCGTCAAAGAGAAAATAGTCAAGCTTCTTGAAGAGTATGTGGATATCTTTGCATGGTCATACCAAGATATGCCAGGATTGGATCCTGAGATTGTGGAGCACCACTTACCTCTAAAACCTGAATGTTCGCCAGTCAAGCAGAAGTTGAGAAGAACTCGCCCTGACATGGCTCTTAAGATCAAAGAGGAAGTGCAAAAGCAAATTAATGCTGGATTTCTCGTTACCTCGGAATATCCTCAATGGTTGGCCAACATAGTGCCAGTTCCCAAGAAGGATGGTAAAGTCAGGATGTGTGTCGACTATCGAGATTTAAACAAGGCTAGTCCAAAGGACGACTTCCCTTTACCCCACATTGACATATTGGTCGACAACACCGCCAAATCCAAGGTTTTCTCCTTCATGGATGGTTTCTCGGGATACAATCAGATTAAAATGGCTGTTGAAGATAGAGAAAAAACGTCTTTCATTACACCTTGGGGCACCTTCTGCTATCAAGTGATGCCTTTTGGCTTAACAAATGCGGGTGCTACCTACCAAAGGGGCATGACTACTCTCTTCCACGACATGATACACAAAGAAATCGAAGTGTATGTCGACGACATGATTGTCAAATCAAGAACGGAAGAAGAGCATGTCGAATATTTGTCAAAGATGTTTCAACGCCTGAGAAAGTATCGGCTTCGCCTGAACCCCAACAAATGTACATTCGGCGTGAGATCAGGAAAACTCCTAGGTTTCATTGTCAGTCAAAAGGGTATCGAGGTAGATCCCGATAAGGTCAAAGCCATCAGAGAAATGCCTGCTCCTCAAACTGAGAAGCAAGTAAGGGGATTTCTAGGACGTTTAAACTACATCTCTAGATTCATATCCCATATGACAGCCACTTGTGGACCCATCTTCAAGCTACTCCGCAAAAATCAAGAAGTGGTATGGACAGAAGATTGCCAGAAAGCTTTTGACAGCATCAAGGAGTACCTGCTAGAACCTCCAATACTTATTCCTCCAGTCGAAGGAAGACCATTGATCATGTACTTAACCGTATTGGAGGACTCCATGGGTTGTGTACTCGGACAACAAGACGAGACCGGTAGAAAAGAGCACGCCGTCTACTACCTAAGCAAGAAGTTTACGGACTGTGAGTCCCGATACTCTCTACTCGAAAAGACTTGTTGTGCATTAGCCTGGGCTGCTAGGCGTCTTCGCCACTACATGCTTAATCATACTACTTGGTTGATATCCAAGATGGATCCAATCAAGTACATCTTTGAAAAACCCGCCTTAACCGGAAGGATCGCCCGTTGGCAGATGTTGTTATCAGAATACGACATCGAGTACCACACTCAGAAAGCTATCAAAGCCAGCATTCTCGCTGACCATTTGGCTCATCAACCAATTGAGGATTATCAACCAATCAAGTTTGACTTCCCCGATGAAGAAATCATGTATCTAAAGATGAAGGATTGTGACGAACCACTACTCGGCGAAGGTCCAGATCCCGAATCTAAATGGAAGTTAATCTTTGATGGAGCTGTCAATGTCTATGGCAACGGAATTGGGGCAGTCATCGTCACCCCTGAGGGCAAGCATCTCCCTTTTGCTGCAAGACTATCATTCGACTGTACAAACAATATGGCAGAGTATGAAGCTTGTATCTTAGGAATTGAGGAAGCCATCGATCTAAGGATCAAGAACCTCGACATTTACGGAGACTCAGCTCTTGTGATTAATCAAATCAATGGAGATTGGGAAACTCGCCACACCGGCTTGATCCCTTACAAAGATTACGCAAGACGCTTGCTAACCTTTTTCAACAAAGTCAAGCTGCATCACATTCCTCGAGACGAGAATCAAATGGCGGATGCTCTAGCAACCTTATCTTCTATGTATGAGGTCAGTCGCCGGAATGAAATCCCAACAATCAAGGTTCAACACCTAGAAAGGCCCGCACATGTATTTGCAGCCGAAGCAGTCATAGATGACCAACCATGGTTCCATGACATCAAGTGTTTCCTCCAAAAGCAAGAGTACCCGCATGGGGCATCCAACAAGGATAAGAAAACTCTGCGAAGATTAGCCGGCAACTTCTTTCTAAACGGAGAAGTTTTATACAAGAGGAATTTTGATATGGTGTTGCTCAGATGTGTTGATGAGCAAGAAGCGGACCTCATAATGCATGAAATACATGAAGGCTCCTTCGGAACCCATTCCAGTGGGCACACAATGGCTAGGAAAATCTTAAGAGCCGGGTATTACTGGATGACCTTGGAAAGCGATTGCTACAAGCATGCCAGGAAATGCCACAAATGTCAAATCTATGCGGACAAGATCCACATGCCACCAACGGCTCTGAATGTCCTCTCATCACCATGGCCTTTCTCCATGTGGGGCATTGACATGATTGGTAGGATCGAACCCAAAGCTTCTAATGGACATCGCTTCATCTTAGTAGCAATCGACTACTTCACCAAATGGGTCGAGGCTGCATCATATGCCAACGTCACCAAACAAGTGGTGGTCCGATTTATTAAGAATCACATCATCTGTCGATATGGTATTCCCAGCAAGATCATCACGGACAATGGGACCAACCTGAATAACAAAATGATGAAGGAGCTATGCAAAGAGTTCAAGATCGAGCATCATAACTCTTCTCCTTATAGACCTCAGATGAATGGTGCGGTTGAAGCTGCAAACAAAAACATCAAGAAGATAGTGCAAAAGATGGTAGTCTCATACAAGGATTGGCATGAGATGCTACCATACGCCTTACACGGATACCGTACTTCAGTACGTACGTCGACAGGGGCAACCCCTTTCTCTCTAGTATACGGCATGGAAGCAGTGCTCCCCGTAGAAGTCGAAATCCCGTCATTGAGAATCTTGATGGAAGCTAAGTTGTCAGAGGCTGAATGGTGTCAAAACAGATACGATCAGTTGAACTTAATTGAGGAGAAACGCATGACAGCCTTATGTCATGGACAACTGTACCAACAGAGGATGAAACAAGCTTTTGACAAGAAAGTTCGTCCTCGGGAAATCCAAGAAGGAGACCTCGTGCTCAAAAGGATCCTATCCTTTCAACCTGACTCTAGGGGCAAATGGACGCCTAACTATGAAGGCCCTTATGTCGTCAAGAGAGTATTCTCCGGAGGAGCCTTGATTCTCACAACAATGGACGGCGAGGATTTTCCGCGTCCCGTGAACTCCGATGTAGTCAAGAAATATTTTGTCTAAAAACAAAAGAATAGCTCGGTAAGTCGAAAACCTGAAGGGCGGCTTAAGCAAAAAAGAGCGTCTCGGTGGACTGAAAACCTGAAAGGGCGGTCCAGGCAAAAATTAGAGACATAAAACAGAAATAGCCATCCTGATAGGTCAAGCATCTGAAAGGATGACCTATGCAAAAATTAAGGATCAAAAGACAAGGTAACTACATCGGATTGGTCGTGATCTACTCGGGACACATCAATTGTCTGAAGACTCCGAATCGGAAGCATCCAGACAGGGAATTCAAAGTTATTAGGGATACTAGTGGCCATCGCGTTCAATGTACCCTTCCCTTTCATATTTACCCTTTTTTAGACGTTGTAAGATTTGTGGAGCCACGCCTTTGGCAGGCTACCACCCCTTTAATAAATTTCATTTCCCAACATTCTTTACATTTTTTGTCAAATCCTTTTCATTCATTTTTTATTTTGATGATAGTACTTTTAAAACAAAAACATTTTCAAAATTTATTACATGAGTCTTTCATTTTTATCCAAATAACAAACACATTCCTTTTCGAACTCGCGAATACTCGGAGTGAACATCAATGTCTATCCTTAAAGTAGATAATGCTTCGCAGGCCGAGCATGGTCAATCGCAAAAAGGAATTCCCCAACAGAATCCTTGGTGAATTAATTGAAAATTCCCCAGTGAGTTAAGAGCCCGAAAGGACCATTCAGGCAAAGACCGACCAAAGCATAAGCGTTCCCGACGGAATCATCAGTTCTTCTCTCCAGCGGATTAGCACAATCCCCAGTGGACTACCAAATTCCCCAGGAAGTCAATATTTGTTCCATTCTCAAAAGCCCAATTACCATTGGCATCGAAGACTGGATATCGATCATGCTTCCAAAATGATCCTTATATCCCCAGCGAATTCACAAGCGAAGCCCAATCTTATTGGCATCCCCCCAGTGGAGTCTTACATCATCCAAGCCCGACCTTGCTCGGCATTCGAACCATAATTCCCCAGCGTCCCACGTGATGTCTGTCATCCCCCAGGTCAGCATAATTCATGCAGCATATCATAATCATTCATTAGCATGCATCTCACATCCAGGGGCAATTCCTTAACAAACAAGTTAGGTATCCCCAGTACAAGTCCATCCCTCACATGACGTCCCCAGTGACGTCATACATTCATGCATTAGTATATTCATATGCATACAGCATGTCATACATGGTTATTTCTAACCATCATGAGTCTCACCAAACAATCGCGAGCAATTCGTGAATTCTTTTTTCCCAGTGTCATCCCCAGTCTGTCTGGTTCAGAGATGTCATCCTTTTCCGCCAAGTGGCAGTTCAAACGAACAGCTTGCGCGTCTTTTTGTCAAGTCTTTACGCCAAGTGGCAGTTCTTTAATGAACAGCTTGTGCGTACTCCCCAGTGTTGTGCCAAGTGGCAAGTTCTTCAATGAACAGCTTGTGCATTCTTTCTCCCCGATTGAAGGGCATTTTTTGTAAGGAACGGCTTGTCAGCCGCATCCCCAGTGTCGTCAATGGCAAGTTCGGCAACATCCGAACAGTTGACATTTTATTTTCCTGTCGTCAATGGCAAGTTCGGCAACATCCGAACAGTTGACATTTTATTTTCCTGTCGTCAATGGCAAGTTCGGCAACATCCGAACAGTTGACATTTTATTTTTCCTGTCGTCAATGGCAAGTTCGGCAACATCCGAACAGTTGACATTTTATTTTCCTGTCGTCAATGGCAAGTTCGGCAACATCCGAACAGTTGACATTTTATTTTCCTGTCGTCAATGGCAAGTTCGGCAACATCCGAACAGTTGACATTTTATTTTCCTGTCGTCAATGGCAAGTTCGGCAACATCCGAACAGTTGACATTTTATTTTCCTGTCGTCAATGGCAAGTTCGGCAACATCCGAACAGTTGACATTTTATTTTCCTGTCGTCAATGGCAAGTTCGGCAACATCCGAACAGTTGACATTTTATTTTCCCGTCGTCAATGGCAAGTTCGGCAACATCCGAACAGTTGACATTCTTTTCATTCTTTTGTCGCCAGTGGCCAGTTCGGCAACAACCCGAACAGCTGGCATTTACCTTTTCATTCTTTGTTGTCAGTGGCAGTTCGGCAGCAACCCGAACAGCTGACACCTATCCCCAGTGTGGTCTTCTTTTTTATCATCTTTTACATCCATATTTACATCATGCATTCATAGCATTTGCATACATGCATAACACTCGTAATTCATGAAAATATTTAGTCAAAAAACGGTGTACTCTATATTTAAGTCTCTTCAACCCGTCCATTTCAAATCATTTTCAATCTCCGGGACGAAGAAACTTAAATAGGGGCATCTGTCATACCCCATTTTTTGACTTATATTTTTGTGTGTGTTTCATCTTTTATTATTTTCATTTTTTATTATTACTTTGTATTATTTCCTTCTTGTTGTAGTACTTTTGTTTGCATTTTATTACTAGCATTTCCATTAGCCTTAATATCATTAATAGTGTCATTTTGCTTTTCTTTAATAATATTATTATTATTACCTTTACTACTATTTATTTTAATTAATAAGTTTTATCTTTTTTATTGTCATTTTATTATTATTATTAAATATCATCTTTTTTATTATTAGTATTATCTACTATTTTCCTTATTATCATCATCATTTGCATTTCTTGCATTTTTTATCATCATTATCATCATTATATATTATTATTATTTTCCCCATTTTTCCTTTTATTTTAAATACAAAAATAAAAAAAGTGGAGTTCGCAGTGCGAACTCACCTTCGCACTGCGACCTCTGCGAAAATTTCTGCAGATTTTTATACATTTGTTTATCCTTTTTGCTTTCAACTGCAATTATTATTAGTAGCATTATTACTTGTATTCTTGCTATTTTGTGACTGATTTAGTGCAGCAAGGCAGAATTTAATGTGTGACATTAAAGGTAAAAGGAAAGAGGAACTTTCTTCCAACCTCTCATGTGATCAAACAAATTGGCTACCCTTGGTCAGTTTTTGTCCCTCCAAATTGACCCCTCACCCAACCTAAACTTGCCAGCCAGCTGCTTGATCCCTTTCCTTCCCTTTTCCCCTGCCAAAACCAGTCAATCTCAAGTGGTTTATGTTGCAAAAAAGCTGTTTGACATGCCCTGTTTTGACCTGAATTTCTTCCCCCACACATAAGCCCACATGCTAATTTTGATTCCCCCAATCTCCCTGTACATGGCAGTACACGTTTTGATTGTTTGACCTTCCAAGATTGCAAGGATTGATCCCAAGAATCATCCCTTTTGCAGCTGCCCTGTTTTACAGTTTTTACCATCATTACCTTCTAGAATCAATGGCATTTGTGGCTGAGATCAGTCAAGACCTTGCCCCTTGGCACAAGGCAAAGCAAGTTCCTATCCATTAGCATTAAATGCAAAGTGATCTAGCCTGAGTTTAGCTCATGATCAGCTAGTGTTCTAGGATTTTGTTCATCATTACATAGATTGCATTTATGCCTATAAAAGGAATGGCAAGGCACTAGGATTACACACACACTGAATACACATTGAAACCAGCTAAAAACAGACCAATTCAGAGAGCCAACACACACGAAATCCACACAAAAATCCCTTGCATTGCAACACAAAATCAGTCATCACAAACACTTTGAACCTTGTTCATAACCTATCATCAAGCAAGCAAGCCACTTCCAATCTTGCCCAAGCATTGCTAGGAGTTCTGTAAGTCTCCTATAACCTTTCTTTTCTATTGTATTTGCTGTTTGCATATCTTGCTTTGTCCAATTTTCTTTGTGAACCAAAACCTCCTTTGAACCTCAAAAAGGACCTCAAAGGGGCCAAGCTTTAAAACTGTGATTTTTCACCCTTTTTTCTTCCTTTTTGTCAAGTTTCTTAACCTCCTTTAGGTTCTGAATCTTGCTTAGAAGCAGTTTCTGAACTTCTGTTCAGAAACAGCTTCTGAGTTGAAAATTCGCATACTTCGCAGAGCAAAGTATTGCTCGCACTGCGACCACACCAGAACCTGACTTCGCAGAGCCAAGTTCTGGTTGCTCTGCGAAGTATGTGAAATTCAGAACATGAATCAGGCATTCAAATGTCAAATTTTGGGATTCTAGCCCTTGATTCAGAACCTAAAGAGGGTTAAAACCATTTTGGTCCAAACCCAACTCATAATCATGCACAACTTTGAAAATTTCACAAGTTCGTGCGACAAATTTTGAATAACTTGTGAAACAAGTTATGTTCTTAATATTTTCAAAACTAAGTTTGAGCAACAAGCTAAGTTCGTCTATTTCAAAACAAACTTGAACAACCATGTTGTTCATGATTTTCAATCCAAACGCGAACTTAAGCCGAGTTTGCTCACTCTTTAAAACCAAGTTCGAATCGAGCCGAACTTGTGAACTTTCCAATTTTTGCATGTTTTATGATTGTGTTTGCCATTCAAACTTGAACCAAACTTGTTCTTGAGTTTCAATAACTTAAGCAACAAGTAACGTTCATGATTTTAATAAAGATCGAACAACAAATTTGTTCGCGTTTTCTTTTCTTTTACAACTTTCCTTTTAAAAGCTTTGGTTCCCTTTGAGGTTTCTCCGAGTGACAAAACCAAACTTGAATGAAACGGGAATGGCTTGACGTATGTCTCCCCAAACCTCGATTGCACGAATGCGTGACGTATGTCTCGTCGCTCGGGCAATCGTCATTCCACCCTTGACGCGTCTAGCACGCTCAAATTTCCCTTGGCCCCCTTATGGCCATTTTTATCCTTTTCTTGGCCCTCGTGGTCAATCCGAACCTCTCGCGCCTTGCGCGTTTATTTTAATCTTTTACGCCTTGCGCGAATTTTTCGCCTCAGTGCGTTTGTCTTTTGTGTATTTCTTTTTAAAAACATTCACGCCTTGCGCGAGCTTATCGCCTAGCGTCCATCTTTCACCATTTTAAAACTTTGTACGTCTTCGTACGTTTTTAAAAACCTTTGCTCACGTCCGAGCGTAAAACTTTTTCATCAAATCATTTACTTTTATGCATTGTCGTCAGTGGCCAGCTCGGCAACAACCCGAGCAGCTGACTTTTACTTTCTTGTCGTCAATGGCCAGTTCGGCAGCAACCCGAACAGTTGACATTTACTTTCATCACTTTTTCTTTTTCAAACTTTTTCGCTCGGACGCGATCAAACTTTTTTTAACTAAAACGAACCAACATACAAACGTTTTCTACCAAAGAACTACGTACGCTTTGAATTCTCCGACTACCGGGAGATACGTAGGAGCAAGATCGACATCTTGTCAAGCCCATTAATAAAAAACTGTTTTTCCCTTTCGTTTGTTTTTATCTCTTTCTTCATCTCGCATTATGTCTTTTATATATTTCCTTTTATACATATTTAAACACGTAAGTAAAACATCGAACCATTTTAAGCCTAAGCCGACTAAGAGGTTCCCGTTGAGTACAACGGATGTGAGGGGTGCTAATACCTTCCCCTCGCATAATCGACTTTCGAACCTAAAATCTTTTCTCAAGGTAATTTAGAACTTTTTTCCTTTTTCCCCGAAAAATTAAAAGTTCAGTCGTAATTTAGAATTAGCGATTCAAAGCTTCCCAATAGCTTGACATCCGAAATTCGACGCGACAGAAAATGGCGACTTCACTGGGGATAGTGCATAAAACACTTTGTTTTGCATAAACGAGTCAAGCCTATCTCAGTCGGCTTTTAGGCTAATTTGGTTCATTTTACTTACGTGTTTATTTTTTCCTTGTCATTATTTGTCTGTTTATTCTTATACTCTACATATATATATATCATTTGTGCTTCATATTCATATATATCTCAATTGTGGGGGTTACTTGAGCGATGTTACTCCACATTGTTCGGGTTAATGCCGGACGTGTGAGGCTCTCTACCCGAGCTCGAGAAAAAACTAAGTTAGCAGGAGGTTGTGTGCGGAAGCCCGCGTTGACGTATGTCCGTGAGGTAGGATGCCCAACCCCGCTTAGACGAGATTTTCATATGGAATTAATTGAAGTCATGTCGACGTATGTCCATAGACAACCCTAATTCCATATGAGATTTATGACTCTAAGGACCTCTTCTTAGGAATCTTACCAATTAGAGCCTACACGTGAGGATGGGGGGAAATTTTGAACCTACATATCACACCCATGCATATCATACATTTACATTCATGGAAAATAATTTTCGCATATCACTTTGCTTTATAGGAAATTAATTGCACTTTTTAATTTCCTTATAAAGCAAAGCAAAATTTTTCATGCATACATCATTCATTATCATGCATACGGTCATCCTCGAGTCCAAACTCATTTCCCTTTTCTTATCCTCAGGATTTCTTATAATCCAAATTGAGTCTTCAGTGTTTGCATTCTCTCCGCAACACTACGCGTCTTCTCGTAAGAAAAGTGGCTCATCATCCCGAGGCAACTCACTCCTACAATACCCGAGCGACCATAAAGAGGAAAATGGAAAACCTCGAGCAAGAGAATCAAGATCTTCGTGAAGAAGTAACATCTATGAGAACGGAAATGGAAAAACTAACGGAGTTAGTGAAGCTACTAGCAGCCGCACAAATCCCGACACCTCCTCCTCCCTCAGCTCTCAAGCTCAAGCATCAGCACTAGCTTCGACTTCAACATGACATGTCAGATGACTCAGCACTACACTAAACCCCCCGGTTGTACATGGGGCATGCCTTTGAGTTTGGTGAAGAGTCTCATCCCTATTCCCACTACTCTTCAAGAAGCTCCGGTCATCTCAACCCGAGATTACCTTCACCCAGGCTACTGCGGCCTTCACTACACCAGTGGTCCATACCACCCATATGATCACGGGCCTATCTTTCATGCCGAAAGTTTAGGCGCCCAGGATAGGATGGCGGATTTCCTTGAAAAATTCGATGAGATGCAAAAGGAGATTAAAGCCCTCCGAGGGAAAGATTTATTCGGGAAGGACGCCCATGATCTCTGCCTAGTACCCAATGTCAAGATCCCTCCTAAATTCAAGGTCCCGGATTTTGAGAAGTACAAAGGGAATACTTGCCCGCAAAGTCACTTGGTAATGTACGCAAGAAAGATGTCGACACAAACCGACAACCATCAGCTGCTCATTCATTACTTCCAAGACAGCTTAACCGGTGCCGCTTTGAAGTGGTACATGGGTTTGGATAGTACCAAAATCCAAACCTTCAATGACTTGGGAGAGGCGTTTGTCCGCCAGTACAAATACAATTTGGACATGGCCCCGGACCGGGACCAACTCCGGGCCATGGCCCAAAAGGACAAAGAGACCTTTAAGGAGTACGCACAAAGATGGAGAGAGATAGCGGCTCAGATTAGCCCGTCTCTAGAAGAAAAGGAAATGACCAAGATATTTTTAAATACTCTTGGTTCCTTTTACTATGAGCGAATGGTTGCCAGCGCGCCAAGTGACTTCACAGAGATGGTAAGCATGGGTGTACGTTTGGAAGATGCGGTCCGAGAAGGACGCTTAGTGAAGGAAAGTGCTCCATCTAGCAGCACAAAGAGATTCGGGGGTAGCTACCCAAGGAAGAAAGAGCAAGATATCGGCATGATTGGCCACGGAGGACCTCATCAAGGGTACTCAGCATATCCACATGTCTCTGCCATCTCACCTTCCATCTCTACACCTCCAAATTACCAAGTTCAGTCCCGCAAAGACCTCCCCCTCAATATCAGCAATCCTATCAACAACAACACCGCAAAATCCACAACAACATTACCAACAGCCCCGCCCACAAGGTCAGCAGCAATTCCGACCTCAAGCACCTCAACAGCCCTTCAACCATCAGAATCGCCCAAGAGCGGCATTCGATCCGATACCCATGAAGTACGCGGACTTGCTCCCGGCTTTACTTGCGAGAAATCTCGTACAAACAAGAGCACCACCTCCCGTACCGAGTGTATTACCTCCATGGTATCGCCATGACCTTACTTGCGCATACCATCAAGGGGCACCAGGCCATGACATTGAACGTTGCCTTGCTCTAAAGAATGAGGTCCAAAGGCTAGTCCGTACCAAAGTGTTGACCTTCAAGGACTCAAACCCAAATGTCCAAACTAACCCGCTGCCGAACCATGGTTCCTCAATCAACATGGTTCAAGAACACCAAGGAGCCAGTCCTATTTTGAAAGCCCAAAACATCAGGACTCCTTTGGTTCCACTACACATCAGAATGTGTAAAGCAGCTATGTTCGAGCACGATCATGCTAGTTGCGAAGAGTGTTCGGTAAGTCCTCAAGGATGTATGCAAATCCAAAATGACATACAAGGACTAATGGACAAGAAGGAGCTTGTTGTCACCAAAAAGGACGAAAGTGTATGTGTCATAATCCCGGAGTTTAATATCCCGGAACATTTGGAGTTAGCCTTCAGCAGCCAAGAGCCTGCCGCTACTCCACTTGTAATATGTTTACCGGGGCCTGCCCCGTACACTTCCAACAAAGCAGTTCCTTACAAGTACCTTGCAACCATGATGAACAACGGCCAAGAGATGCCTATTCCTCCCTTAGCCCCTGTCGGTAATATCACGGACAGCAGCAAAGTGCTAAGGAGCGGACGTGTTCTTCCCACAACAGTCCAAGAGAAGGTCAGCACCCCGGTATTTAAACCGAAGCCAACCCAAGACCCCTGCACAAGCCAAGAGATGGGTCAATCCAGTGGGGCAAATGCCGATTCGGATCTCGATGAGGTATTGAAGCTAATCAAGAAGAGCGAATACAAGGTCGTGGACCAGTTGTTGCAAACGCCTTCCAAGATCTCTATGCTATCCTTATTGTTAAACTCCGACGCACATAGAGAATCATTGATGAGGGTCTTGGACCAAGCCTTTGTGGAGCACGACATAACCCTCGGCCAATTCGGAGGCATTGTCGGAAACATCACTGTCTGCAATAGCTTAAGCTTCAGTGATGAGGAACTCCCGGAGCAAGGAAGGCACCATAATTTGGCATTACATATATCGGTAAACTGCAAGTCGGATGCTTTATCAAATGTACTTGTAGACACCGGCTCTTCATTGAACGTAATGGCCAAAACAACCCTTGACCAGCTTTCCTACCAGGGGACCCCCATGAGGCAAAGTGGGGTAGTTGTTAAAGCCTTTGATGGCTCGAAGAAATCAGTGATCGGGGAGGTGGATTTACCTATTACAATCGGGCCATCTGTCTTCCAAATAACCTTCCAAATAATGGATATACAAGCAGCGTATAGTTGTTTGTTAGGCCGACCGTGGATCCACGAGGCCGGAGCAGTGACGTCCACACTGCATCAAAAACTGAAATTTGTGAAGAATGGGAAGCTAGTCACTGTGGGAGGAGAGGAAGCTCTGTTAATCAGCCATCTGTCGGCTTTCTCGTTCATCGGTGCTGATATCGTTGATGGGACATCATTCCAAGGTCTTTCCTTAGATGATGAGAGTGCCACAAAGAAGGAGCGTCCATGTCTTCTTTCAAGAGCGCACAAAGAGCAGTGCAAGATGACTTACTCCCGGATTGGGGAAAGACAATAAGTCTGCCGGAGCGTAAGCATAGAGAAGGTTTAGGTTTCACTCCAACTACAAGAGTTACCGAACCAAGCACTAGCATTGAACCGCTCGAGAACATCTTTCGTAGTGCCAGTTTCATTCACTCCACAAAGGAAACCAACGCCATCACTGAAGATGGGCCGGAAGAAACAGCACATGTCCATGTGACGCCCGGAGGAGCTTGCCGCAATTGGGTTGCTGTCGATGTTCCTTCTGTTATTCAGTCTTCAAGTAATGTGTTTGTTTATTTATCTTTTTCAAAAAAAACCCCTTCGTCTCGCCCGAAGCGAAGGGAGACTCATGTAGGGCTTGTTTAATATACTATCATCAATTAATAAAAATCGTTGTTTCTATCACAACTTCTACGTATTTATACGTTGTCTTTTCTTTTTATTTTTCAAAAAAAAAAACCAAAAAACATTTTCTTTTTTAATTTCAAAGAGTCTGCATTTTTCATCTTTTACTAAAATCAATCATCCATCACATGCAGACTAAGCACCCATAAACCCGTTGAACACCTTAGCCCTAGGCTCCCTCCCAACTTTGAATTCCCTGTTTACGAAGCGGAAGAGGAAGAGGATGAAGAAATCCCGGATGAGATCAAGCGCCTACTAGAGCAAGAGAGGAAGACCATTCAGCCTCACGAGGAAACGGTAGAGGTTATCAACTTGGGTTCCGAAGAAGAAAAGAAAGAAGTTAAGATTGGAGCGTTATTGGATGCGCCCGTCAAAGAGAAAATAGTCAAGCTTCTTGAAGAGTATGTGGATATCTTTGCATGGTCATACCAAGATATGCCAGGATTGGATCCTGAGATTGTGGAGCACCACTTACCTCTAAAACCTGAATGTTCGCCAGTCAAGCAGAAGTTGAGAAGAACTCGCCCTGACATGGCTCTTAAGATCAAAGAGGAAGTGCAAAAGCAAATTAATGCTGGATTTCTCGTTACCTCAGAATATCCTCAATGGTTGGCCAACATAGTGCCAGTTCCCAAGAAGGATGGTAAAGTCAGGATGTGTGTCGACTATCGAGATTTAAACAAGGCTAGTCCAAAGGACGACTTCCCTTTACCCCACATTGACATATTGGTCGACAACACTGCCAAATCCAAGGTTTTCTCCTTCATGGATGGCTTTTCGGGATACAATCAGATTAAAATGGCTGTTGAAGATAGAGAAAAAACGTCTTTCATCACACCTTGGGGCACCTTCTGCTATCAAGTGATGCCTTTTGGCCTAACAAATGCGGGTGCTACCTACCAAAGGGGCATGACTACTCTCTTCCACGACATGATACACAAAGAAATTGAAGTGTATGTCGACGACATGATTGTCAAATCAGGAACTGAAGAAGAGCATGTCGAGTATTTGTTAAAGATGTTTCAACGCCTGAGGAAATATCGGCTTCGCCTGAACCCCAACAAATGTACATTCGGCGTGAGATCAGGAAAACTCCTAGGTTTCATTGTCAGTCAAAAGGGTATCGAGGTAGATCCCGATAAGGTCAAAGCTATCAGAGAAATGCCTGCTCCTCAAACTGAGAAGCAAGTAAGGGGATTTCTAGGACGTTTAAATTACATCTCTAGATTCATATCCCACATGACAGCCACTTGTGGACCCATCTTCAAGCTGCTCCGCAAAAATCAAGAAGTGGTATGGACAGAAGATTGCCAGAAAGCTTTTGACAGCATCAAGGAGTACCTGCTAGAACCTCCAATACTTATTCCTCCAGTCGAAGGAAGACCTTTGATCATGTACTTAACCGTATTGGAGGACTCCATGGGTTGTGTACTCGGACAACAAGACGAGACCGGTAGAAAAGAGCACGCCGTCTACTACCTAAGCAAGAAGTTTACGGACTGCGAGTCCCGATACTCTCTACTCGAAAAGACTTGTTGTGCATTAGCCTGGGCTGCTAGGCGTCTTCGCCACTACATGCTTAATCATACTACTTGGTTGATATCCAAAATGGATCCAATCAAGTACATCTTTGAAAAACCCGCCTTAACCGGAAGGATCGCCCGTTGGCAGATGTTGTTATCAGAATACGACATCGAGTACCACACTCAGAAAGCTATCAAAGCCAGCATTCTTGCCGACCATTTGGCTCATCAACCAATTGAGGATTATCAACCAATCAAGTTTGACTTCCCCGATGAAGAAATCATGTATCTAAAGATGAAGGATTGTGACGAACCACTACTCGGCGAAGGTCCAGATCCCGAATCTAGATGGAAGTTAATCTTTGATGGAGCAGTAAATGTCTATGGCAATGGAATTGGGGCAGTCATCGTCACCCCTGAGGGCAAACATCTCCCTTTTGCTGCAAGACTATCATTCGACTGTACAAACAATATGGCAGAGTATGAAGCTTGTATCTTAGGAATTGAGGAAGCCATCGATCTAAGGATCAAGAACCTCGACATTTATGGAGACTCAGCTCTTGTGATTAATCAAATCAATGGAGATTGGGAAACTCGCCACACCGGCTTGATTCCTTACAAAGATTACGCAAGACGTTTGCTAACCTTTTTCAACAAAGTCAAGCTGCATCACATTCCTCGAGACGAGAATCAAATGGCAGATGCTTTGGCAACCTTGTCTTCTATGTATGAGGTCAGCCGCCGGAATGAAATTCCAACAATCAAGGTTCAACACCTAGAAAGGCCTGCACATGTGTTTGCAGCCGAAGCAGTCATAGATAACCAGCCATGGTTCCATGACATCAAATGTTTCCTCCAAAAGCAAGAGTACCCGCATGGGGCATCCAACAAGGATAAGAAAACTCTGCGAAGATTAGCCGGCAACTTCTTTCTAAATGGAGAAGTTTTATACAAGAGGAATTTTGATATGGTGCTACTCAGATGTGTTGATGAGCAAGAAGCGGATCTCATAATGCATGAGATACATGAAGGTTCCTTCGGAACTCATTCCAGTGGGCACACAATGGCTAGGAAGATCTTAAGAGCCGGATATTACTGGATGACCTTGGAAAGCGATTGCTACAAGCATGCCAGGAAATGCCACAAATGTCAAATCTATGCGGACAAGATCCACATGCCACCAACGGCTCTGAATGTCCTCTCTTCACCATGGCCTTTCTCCATGTGGGGCATTGACATGATTGGTAGGATTGAACCCAAAGCTTCAAATGGACATCGCTTCATCCTAGTAGCAATCGACTACTTCACCAAATGGGTTGAGGCTGCATCGTATGCCAACGTCACCAAACAAGTGGTGGTCCGATTTATTAAGAATCATATCATCTGTCGATATGGTATTCCCAACAAGATCATCACGGACAATGGGACCAATCTGAATAACAAAATGATGAAGGAGCTATGCAAGGAGTTCAAGATCGAGCATCATAACTCTTCTCCTTATAGACCTCAGATGAATGGTGCAGTTGAAGCTGCAAACAAAAACATCAAGAAGATAGTGCAAAAGATGGTAGTCACATACAAGGATTGGCATGAGATGCTACCATATGCCTTGCACGGGTATCGTACTTCAGTACGTACGTCGACAGGGGCAACCCCTTTCTCTTTAGTATACGGCATGGAAGCAGTGCTCCCCGTAGAAGTCGAAATCCCGTCATTGAGAATCTTGATGGAAGCTAAGTTGTCAGAGGCTGAATGGTGTCAAAACAGATACGATCAGTTGAACTTAATCGAGGAAAAACGCATGACAGCTTTGTGTCATGGACAACTGTATCAACAGAGGATGAAACAAGCTTTTGACAAGAAAGTTCGTCCTCGTGAAATCCAAGAAGGAGACCTCGTGCTCAAAAGGATCCTATCCTTTCAACCCGACTCTAGGGGCAAATGGACGCCTAACTACGAAGGTCCTTATGTCGTCAAGAGAGTGTTCTCCGGAGGAGCCTTGATTCTCACAACAATGGACGGCGAGGATTTTCCGCGTCCTGTGAACTCCGATGTAGTCAAGAAATACTTTGTCTAAACAAAGACAGTCGTAAGCGAAACCGAAGGGCGGCTTAGCAAAAGAGCGTCTCGGTGGACTGAAAACCTGAAAAGGCGGTCCAGGCAAAAATTAGAGACATAAACAGAAACAGTCATCCTGATAGGTCAAACATCTGAAAGGACGACCTATGCAAAAATTAAGGATCAAAAGACAAAGTAACTACATCGGATTGGTCGTAATTCGTTAGGGACACATCAATTGTCTGAAGACTCCGAATCGGAAGCATCCAAACAAGGGATTCAAAGTTGTTAGGGATACTAGTGGCCATCGTGTTCAATGTACCCTCCCTTTTATATTTACCTTTTTTTCAGACTTTGTAAGATTCGTGGAGCCACGCCTTTGGCAGGCTACCACCCCATTAATAAATTTTCTTCCCAACATTCTTTACCTTTTATCAAATTCCTTTTATTCATTTTTATTCTTGATGATAGTACTTTAAAACAAAAAAACTTTTTCAAAATTTATTTTGTGAGTCTTTTATCTTTTTATCAATAACAAACACATTCCTTTCGAATTCATGAATATACGGAGTGTACATCGATGTCTGTCCTTAAAGCAGATAAAGCTTCGCAGGCCGAGCATGGTCAATTGCAAAGAAGGAATTCCCCAACAGAATCCTCAGTGAATCAATCGGGAATATCCCCGATGAATCGAGAGCCCGAAAGGACAATTCAGGCAAGGACTTGCCAACCAAAGCATAAGCATTCCCGACGGAATCATCAGTTCTTCTCCCCAGCGGATTAGCACAATCCCCAGTGGATTAACGAATTCCCCAGGAAGACAATCTTTGTCCAAACAATCGAAAGCCCAATTGTCATTGGCACCTACTCATCAAAAGCCCAATTACCATTGGCATCTAAGGCTGGATATCGATCATGCTTCCAAAATGATCCTTATGTCCCCAGCGAAGTCACAAGCAAAGCCCAATCTTATTGGCATATCCCCCAGTGGAGTCTCATCTTACCAAAGCCCGACCTCGCTCGGCACCTCCTCCAAGCCCGATTTTGCTCGGCACCCAAATCATAACCCCCAGCGTCCAACGTGATGTCTGTCTTCCCACATGTCAGCATAATTCATGCATCATATCAAACTCATTCATTAACATGCATCTCATATTCATATCATGCATCCCCCAAATTTTATTTCCAACAAACAGTCGAGTGTCATCCCCAGCCTGTCTGGTCTAGGGATTTCAATCTCCTTTTCGCCAAGCGGTAGTTCTTTAACGAACAGCTTGTGCTTCTCTCATTGTATCCTTGTATTAAGGGGCAATTCCTTAACAAACGTTTTGGACATCCCCAGTACAAGTCAATCACTCACACGACGTCCCCAGTGACAGTCATGCATTCATGCATTCATACATTCATACATATGTACATTTATGCATGCAGCATACTACATATCATACATGGTTGTTCTAACTATCATTGAGTCTCACCAGTCAATCACGAGCAATTCGTGAATTCTTTTTCCCCAAGTGTCATCCCCAGTCTGCCTGGTCCAGAGATGTCACCTTTTACGCCAAATGGCAGTTCAAACGAACAGCTTGCGCGTCTTTTTATCATGTCTTTATGCCAAGTGGCAGTTCTTTAATGAACAGCTTGTGCATATTCCCCAGTGTTGTGCCAAGTGGCAAGTTCTTTAATGAACAGCTTGTGCACCCTTTCTCCCCAATTGAAGGGGCAATTCTGTAATGGCTTGTCAGCCGCATTCTCACTGTCGTCAATGGCAAGTTCGGCAACAACCCGAACAGTTGACATTCTTTTTATTTCCTGTCGTCAATGGCAAGTTCGGCAACAACCCGAACAGTTGACATTCTTTTTATTTCCTGTCGTCAATGGCAAGTTCGGCAACAACCCGAACAGTTGACATCTTTCATTTTTTGTCGTCAGTGGCCAGTTCGGCAACAACCCGAACAGCTGGCATTTACCTTTTCATTTTTTGTCGTCAGTGGCAAGTTCGGCAACAAACCGAACAGCTGACACTTATCCCCAGTGGAACCATGTTCCCCGGTAAAGTCGGATCCCGTTTCTTTATCGAACCCGGGTATCCCTTTGTCTCTTTTTATCCCCAGTGTGGTCTTTTTTATCGTCTTTACATTCATGTTTACATTACAAGCATTCATAACATTTGCATACATGCATTCATAACATTTACAATTCAGGAAAATATTTAGTCAAAAAATGGCGTACTCTATATTTAAGTCTCTTCGACCCGTCCATTTCAAATTTCACTTTCAATCTCCGGGACGAAGAAACTTAAATAGGGGCATCTGTCATACCCCATTTTTTGACTTATATTTTTTATTTGTTTTATCTTTTATTATTTCATCACTTATTATTACCTTTTATTATTTCATTCTTGTCATAGCATTTTATTTGCATTTTATCACTATTAGCATTGCTATTATCATCATCATTATCCTTAATATTATTAATATTATTGTTATTCTATTTTCATTAATAATATCATTATTATCTATTATTATTATTAAGGTTTTACTAATTAATAATTTTAAGCTTTTCATCATTTTTATTATTATCATCATTTTCATTCTCATTGCTTTTATTTATTTTTATTTGCATTATCATTTATATTATTATCATCTTCATTATCCTATTATTATTATTGCTATTATTTTATTATTCATTTCCACCTTTTATTTTATTTTAAAATACAAAAATCCAAAAAAGGGCAGTTCGCAGTGCGAAGTAGCCTTCGCACTGCGACCTCTGCGATTTTCTGCAGAATTTTTATTTTCTTTGATTTATCTGCTTTGTTTTCATTTGTAATTGTTATTATTAGTATTATTACTATTGTTATTGCCATTTGTGACTGATTTAGTGCAGCAAGGCAAGAATCAAAGTGTGACATTAAAGGTAAAAGGAAAGAAGGATTTTCTTCCAACCTAACATGTGCTCAAACAAATTGGCTGCCCTTGGTCAGCTCTTGTCCCCCCAAATTGACCCATCATCCAACCTGAGCTTGCCAGCCAGCTACTTGATCCCTTTCCTTCCCTTTTTCTTCACCAAAACCAGTCAAACACAAGTGGTTTTTGCTTGCAAAAAGCTGTTTGTGCTGCCCTGTTTTGAGCTGGATTTCTCCTCCCACACACCAGCCCACATGCTCATTTTGCTTCCCCCAATCTCCCTGTACATGGCAGTACACGTTTTCATTGCTTGGCCTTCCAAGATTGCAAGGATTGATCCCAAGAATCACCCCCTTTTGCAGCTGCCCTGTTTTTCAGTTTTTCTCATCATTACCTTCTAGAATCAGCTGCATTTGTGGCTGAGATCAGTCAAGGTCTTGCCCCTTGGCACAAGGCAAAGCAACTTCTATCCATTAGCATTAAATGCAAAGTGTTCTAGCCTGAATTTAGCCCCAAATCAGCTAGGTTCTAGGATTTTGTTCATCATTGCAAGGATTGCATTTTTGCCTATAAAAGGATTGGCAAGGCATAAGGATTAAGAGCACGAAAAAACCAGTTGCACACACAATCAATAGACCAATTCAGACAGCCATTACACCACGAAATCACACCAAAAATCCATTGCATTGCAGCATCAAATCAGCTCAACACAAAGCAAAACCAATTAGAGTTCATAACTCTAACAATCAAGCAAGCCACTTCCAACTCTTGCTCAAGCATTGCTAGGAGTTCTGTAAGTCTCCTTTAATCTTTATCTTTCATTTTGTTTGCTGTTTGCATCATTTGCTTTGTTCAAATTCATTTTGTGCACAAAAACCCCTTTTGAACTCAAAAGGGATCTCAAAGGGGCCAAGCCTTAAAACTGAGTTTTTACACTCCTTTTTCTTCAATTTTGCAAAGCTTTTTAACCCTCTTTAGGTTCTGAAGCTTGCTCAGAAGCAGTTTCTGAACTTCTGTTCAGAAACAGCTTCTGAGTTCAAAATTTCGTATACTTCGCAGAGCAAAGTATTGTTCGCACTGCGAACACATCAGAACCTGACTTCGCAGAGCCAAGTTCTGGTTGCTCTGCGAAGTATGTGAAACTCAGAACATGAATCAGGCATCCAAATGCCAAATTTTTGGGGTTCCAGCCCTTGATTCAGAACCTAAAGAGTGTTAAAACCATTTTTTGTTCAAGTACATTCATAATCATGCACAACTTTGGAAATTTTACAAGTTCGTGCGATAAATCTTGAGTAACTTGTGAAACAAGTTATGTTCTTCAATTTTCAAAACCAAGCTTGAGCAATAAGCTAAAGTTCGTTTATTTTCAAAACAAACTTGAACAACCATGTTGTTCATGATTTTCAATCCAAACGCGAACTTAAGCCAAGCTTGCTCATTCTTTTTAAACCAAACTTGAATTGAGCCGAACTTGTGAACTTTCCAATTTTGTGCATGTCTTATGATTTTGTTCATCATTCAAACTTGAACTACGCTTGTTCTTGAGTTTCAATAGCTTAAGCAACAAGCAATGTTCATGATTTTAATAAACTCGAACAACAAATTTGTTCGTGATTCCTTTCTTTTAACTTTTCCTTTAAAAGTGTTTTGGTTCCCTTTGAGATTTCTCAGAGTTTAACCAAACCAAACTTGAATGAAACGGGAATGGCTTGACGTATGTCTCCCCAAACCTCGGTTGCACGAATGCGTGACGTATGTCTCGGCAACCGTCCGCAACCTTTGACGCGTCTAGCAGCATCAACTTTCCCGTGGCCCATCGTGGCCATTTTTTAACCTTTCTTGGACCATGCGGTTCAACTCCGAACCCGCCGCCTTGCGCGTTATTGTCAAACCTTTTTAACGCCTTTGGTCCTCCGTGACCATTTAAAACATTTACGCCTGAGCGACTTTATCGCCTCCGTGCGTGTGTCCCTGACAGTGAAAGCTCTTACGCTTTAGTCCGTTTTTAAACCTTTCGCGCACGTCCGCGCGTCAAGTCTTTTTATTTTCAACTCATTTACGCCTCTGTGCGTCAATGGCCGTTCGGCAACAGTTCCGAAAAGTTGACATTTAATTTTGTTCGTCAATGCGCCAGTTCGGCGACAACTCGAACGATGCATTTCCCCTCCCAATACTATCTCTCTGTTCAGACTTTTGTCATTACCTCGGGACGCGCTCAAGTGCGTCGTCATTGTTTTAACTAAAACGAACCCAACATACAAACTTTTTCTACCCAAAGAAAACTACGTACGCTTTGAATATTCGTCCGGACTACCGGGATGATACGTTCGGTAGCAAGATCGACATCTTGTCAAGCCCATTTAATAAAACTTTCTTTTTTTTGCCTTTCGTTTAGTCGTATTTATCTCTTCCCTATACATAATCATATTTCCTTTTCCCTTATTATATATGATTCAAGCACGCAAGGCAAAACTTAGAAGACATTTTAAGCCTAAGCCGACTACAGAGGTTCCCGTTGAGTACAACGGATGGTGAGGGGTGGCTATAGACCTTCCCCTCAGCATAATCGCACCTTTCGACCTAAATCTCTTTTTCAAGGTACATTTCGCACTTTTTTCACTTTTCTCCTCCCGAAAAATTAAAAGTCCAGGCGTGATTTAAAATTAGTGATTCAACGCTACGCCAATTAGTCTTCACATCCGAAATTCGACGGCGACAGTGAGATGCCAATGATGATTGGGCCTTTGGGGTGTGACTCCACTGGGGAATGCCAATGAAAATTGGGCTTTATTGGTATCTCGCATGTGGTGATATAAGGATCATTTTGGAAGCATGATCGATATCCAGCCTTAGTGGATGAAAAAGATGTATGGGGTGTGCTTTACTTGGGGAATTGTGTTCCTCCAACACTCGGGATCTTTGCGTTTCACGTGCCGTGAGCTACGCACTTATTTCTGCTGAAGAGCATGAGTCTTAAAATGACTGACCAAATCGTTTCAGGCTTTGAGTCTTTTGATGCAACACTGGAGACCACCGAAATTCTTTCGACATTTACGAAGATTCAAGTAAAACACATTTGTTTTTGCAAGTTTTTGTTTATTAATTCCCATGTTTCAATGCATTTTATCATGAATAAAAACAAATTTTATGCGCTAATGAGAACACAAAAAATGAAAAAGTAAAGATTTTATTCAATGCAGATTTGATCTCTTGAATGGGTAACAATACATGAAGTGAGAAGTGATTACTCCTCTGGGAAAAGATAGAGAAAGACAAGAAAAAGCAAAAACAAAAAGAAAATTGTTTGAGGTTGTTTCGGTACAACACATGCTATTTTCCTTATGACTTCGAAATCCTTTGCTTTGAAAGATGATGACGAGACCGATTCTTCCCCTCTTGAATCCTGTCCGGATCTTGAATGTTGCAGTCTTTGCCTTTCTTCTTTTTTTGAACCCCTAACTTTTGCCTGGACCGCTCTTTCGAGTTTTCAGTCCACCGGGGTATATTTCCTTTTTTGATGTCCTTAATTTTTGCCTAGACCGCCTTTTCAGGTTTTCGATCTACCAGGACGCTCTCTATTGCCTAAACCGCCCTTTCAGGTTTTCGATTTAGCGAGCTTTTCTCTCTTTTTTTTCTTTAGGCATAATACTTCTTGACTGCGTCGGAGTTTATTGAGAGTGGGAACTCTTCTCCATCCATAGTGGTGATGATTAAGGCTCCGCCAGAGAAGGCTTTCTTTACCACGTATGGTCCATCATAGCTGGGAGTCCATTTCCCTCGGGGATCTTTGTGGATAGGTAATATCTTCTTGAGCACTAGGTCTCCTTCTTTGAATTCTCGAGGACGGACCTTTTTGTCGAATGCCCTCTTGAGTCTCCTTTGGTAGAGTTGTCCATGACATAACGCTGTTAGACGCTTTTCCTCTATGAGGTTCAGTTGGTCGAACCTTGTTTGGACCCATTCAGCTTCTTCTAGCTTGGTTTCCATCAAGACCCTTAATGAGGGATTTCAACCTCAATGGGAAGCACGGCCTCCATACCGTATACTAAGGAGAAAGGGGTTGCCCCAGTTGAAGTGCGAATGGCTGTTCTGTAGCCATGTAGCGCAAAGGGAAGCATCTCGTGCCAATCCTTGTAGGTTTTCACCATCTTTTGGATGATTTTCTTTATGTTCTTATTGGCTGCTTCTACCGCACCGTTCATCTTTGGCCGATAGGTGAGGAATTATGGTGCTCGATCTTGAAGTCTTTGCACAACTCCTTCATCGTGTTGTTGTTTAGGTTTGCCCCATTATCGGTGATGATTTTGTGGGGAGTGCCGTAACGGCAAATGATTTCCTTCTTGATGAATCGGGCTACCACTTGTTTGGTTACGTTTGCATATGAAGCTGCTTCGACCCACTTGGTGAAGTAGTCGATGGCAACGAGGATGAAGCGATGTCCATTTGAAGCCTTGGGCTCGATCATTCCAATCATGTCTATGCCCCACATAGAGAATGGCCAGGGTGAGGTCATGACGTTCAGAGGAGTTGGTGGCACATGCACCTTGTCGGCGTAAATTTGGCACTTGTGACAAGTCTTGGCATAGCGGAAACAGTCAGCTTCCATGGTTAGCCAGTAATAGCCCGCCCTTAGGATTTCTTTGCCATTGCATGCCCATTGGCATGGGTTCCAAAAGATCCTGTGCGCACACTCGTTTTTTTCCTGAAAAAAGACGCGCAAATCCTCCGAGGACGTCCGCGAACGCTCGGAGGGCCTTGTGAAGTCGCCACCAAAGTTTTTGTGTAAAGGGAACGTTGATAAACCCTTAAGTTTTTTTTTTGAAGGGAAACGATAATAAAACCCTTGACGATGAGGAAAAGGATTGGTCATCGCAACCATTGTCGGGTTCGGGAGTCGATTACGCAAGGGGAAGGTATTAGCACCCCTCACGTCCGTTGTACTCAACGGGAACCTTCTATTTGGCTAAAGCTTGAATTGTTTTTAAATGTTTTGCGCGCATGCTTATCTATGTCAAAAGAAAATATATAAAAGGGGGAAAAGAGATGAAAACAAACGAAAGGGAAAAAGAAAGTTTTTTATTATTGCGCTTGACAAGATGTCGATCTTGCTCCTACGTATCTCCCGGTAGTCGGAGAATTCAAAGCGTACGTAGTTCTTTGGTAGAAAAACGTACATGTGTTGGTTAATTTTAAATGGACGATGTTTTAACCGAATTCTTGCGATTAAACGTAGCTTGTATGCTCGCGCTCGGGAGACTTATTAAGCGTATAGCTTGTATGCTCGCGCTTGGGAGACTTATTAAGCGTTTGTTTACGAATCGCACTAGAATTGTTAAAAGGTACGTCCGTTAGGGTAAAAGGGTTCGAGTTGGTCGCTATGGGACCAAAAGAGGTGCAATGGACTCAAACGAGTCAATCATTGACCGAGGGACTCCAACGAGTCGAGGCGATTGTTCGATTGATCCACTGGGATCAAGAACGGTACAATGGACTCGGACGAGTCGAACATTGACCGAGTGACTCAAACGAGTCGAGGGATCGAATCTAGTGGCCACGGGGGACCAAAAGGTTCGGATTGACCACAAGGGGCCAAGATTTGGTTTGGTATGGTTGGATACGTTTGAAAATGGAATGACGATTGTCCGAACGACGAGACATACGTCACGCATTCGTACAATCGGGGCAATGGAGAGACATACGTCACACCATCCCTTTTTCATTCAAGTTTTTGGGTAGAATTCTTAGAAATCCCAAGGTATATCAAAACATTTGGTTTGAAAACCCAAAATGGAAGGATTTAGCAATTTTGCTAGAAAACGCACAAGTTCGGCTCGTTTTGCGAATTGTTTTGAAAAGCGAACAAATTTGGCGTATGTTCATGCTTGAGTTTTGAAAATCATGAACAATATTTATTGTTCAAGTTTTGATTGAAATGATGAACATAGCTTGTTTGTTCATGCTGTTTTGAAAGTTTGGGAACATAACTTGTTTTGCAAGTTATCCACAAAATGTCATACCGAACTTGTGAATTTGTCCAATATTATGCAAAATCCTTGTATGGTTTGAAAAACATGGGTTTAAAAACTCTTAGGTTCTGAGCTCTTGGGCTAGAACCTCAAAAATTGGCCATTTGGCACCTAAACTCAGATTCTGAGTTCTGTCATGGTCGCACTGCGACCATGACTTCGCACTGCGAACAATGCGAATTTTTGAGTTCAGAAGCTGTTTCTGAACTTTTGTTCAGAAACAACTTCTGAACACACTCAGGACCTTTTAGGTGAGTGAAAAGCTTTGAGTTTTTGGGATGAAAAGGCTGGACAAACCAGTTTTGATGTTTTGAAAACCTTGGGATTTCTTTGAAATTCAAAAGGGGTTTTTTAGAACAAAAGGTTTTGAACCAAAATTGCTATGCAAACACAATTGTAAATGCAAGATAAAAGCTTAGAAACTTACAGAGATCCTTAGCAAAGCTCCAGCTGCAATGGATTTGAATTGGTTGAAGGTTCTTGCAAAGGTTTTGAATGTTGGTGATGGTTTTGAACTTTGTAAGGCTTTGTGTTGGATTGGTTTTTTTTCTGGTTGTTTGTGAGTGTTTTGTAAGCTGGAATGAGTAGTGTTTCTTTGTGTGTATAATGCTCTTGAATGCTGTTATGCAATGTGCTTGTAACCTTGGCATTGCCTCTCTATTTATAGGCCAAAACCAATCAATTTCATCATTAGAAATCCCAAAATCCAGCTGATTTGTGGGCTAGGATCAGGCTGAATCCCTTTGCATTAAATGCTAATGGATAGAGGCAACCTTGCCTTGTGCCAAGGGTCAAGACTCAGCCTGATTTCAGCCACAAAATCAAAGTTTTTGGATAGGAATGATGATGAACATGGCTGAATTGCAATTGGCCAAGCTTGGGGATCAATCCTTGCAATCTCAATGGTTGATCAATAAAAACGTGCACTGTGATGTGCAGAGATTGGGGGATGCAAAAGGCTATAATTGGCTGGTGTGAGAGGGTGAAAAGCTGTTGCAAAACAGGGTAGGCACTCATGGCTTTTTCAAGTGAAAAATCCAGCTGGTTTGACTGGTTTTGGGGGAGCAAGCAGGAAGAAAGTCTTCAAGCAGGTGGCTGGCAACCTTGGGGTGGTTAACAGGTCACTTGGGAGGGACAAGAGCTGCCCAAGGGCAAGCCCACTTGCTTGTCACATGCTAGGTTGGAAGAAAAAGCTTCCAACCTTGGCATTAATGGCAAGTCTCTCATTTCTGGTTTGCTTGGCCCAATTAGCCATGAATGCTGATTAAAATAAATATGGAAATGATATGCAACAAAATCTGGAATTAAATCAAAGAAACCAAAAATCTGCAGAAAAATCGCAGACTTCGCAGTGCGAAGTGAGCTTCGCAGTGCGAAGTCATCATTTTTGAAATGTTGACTTTTCTGTTGACTTTTGTTGACTTTGACTTTTTCTCCCTCTTTGATTTTTTTGATTTTTTTGTTTTAAAAGGCTTAGGACAAAATTGGGGTACTACAGCTGCCCCTACTTAATTGTGTCTTTGCATAGAGTGTGTGAGTGCCGAGGGCATCTCATGAACTCTTTGCGAAGATCAATTAGGTAAAAGAAGGACCCGAATTTTGTCCTTCGCGGATGAAAAATTGCAGTAAAGTAAATATGCAAATGCATGATTTGAAAGGTTGATCGTATCCAGCCGCTAACACTGGAGGTAGATCCACTGGGGATGAAGGTAATCGTATCCAGCCGCTTACACTGAGGTAGATTCCTAAGGCATAGGTGATCTTATCTAGCCGCTTACACTAGAGGTCGATACCTAATGGGAAGTGATCTTATTCAGCCGCTACACTGAAGGTCGAACACTGAGGAGGTGATCTTATCTAGCCGCTTACACTAGAGGTCGATACCTAAGATAGGTAATCTTATTCAGCCGCTTACACTGAAGGTCGATTCCTAACGGGAGTGATCTTATTCAGCCGCTAACACTGAAGGTCGAACACTGAGGAAGGTGATCTTATCTAGCCGCTTACACTAGAGGTCGATACCTAAGATAGGTAATCTTATTCAGCCGCTAACACTGAAGGTCGATTCCTAACGGGGAGTGATCTTATTCAGCCGCTAACACTGAAGGTCGAACACTGAGGAGGTGATCTTATCTAGCCGCTTACACTAGAGGTCGATACCTAAGATAGGTAATCTTATTCAGCCGCTACTAGTCACTGAAGGTCGATTCCTAACTGAGCTGAGGGATGGTCTTACCCTGACATAGGTGCCCACGTGGTTGAACCGGAAAACATGATTGTATGATGCATGTTATGCAGTCATGATATGCAGTATGATATGCAATGCAATATGATATGAGATAGACTCAATCAAAGATTCCTGCTGGGGAATTGGGGACAGTTTGTGAAGGAGGTTCACTGGGGAACGCTTACTTAACTGTTGATGGATGCTGGTGAATATGTGATACTCACTGGAGAATCCTTGTTGAGGATGCATGACATGATTATGAAATGCATGTGTATGAATGATTTGTATATGCATGCATGAATGAAATTGACATGATGCATGATTATGTTATGCATGATAGTGATGCATGTGAATGCTGGGTTATGGTGCCGAGCAAGTCGGTCTTGGTTGTGGTTGTGCCAATGATGATTGGGCTTTCTTGTTTTGTGGTTGTTGGTTCGGTTTGGAAGGACAAGGTCCTTTGCCTACATACCCGAATGGATCAAACCGGTGTAGTTCGGCCTGCCGAAATTTGTGTTGGTTTGCCAATGATGATTGGACTTTTGTTTTGGGTGAGATCCTGGGCATGTCAATGAAATTGGGCTTTATTTGGCCAATGAATATTGGGCTTTGGTTTGTTGTGCTTGACAAGATGATGATCTTGCTCCTAGTATCTCCTGGTGGCTGGAGAGTTCAAGCTTACGTAGTTCTTTGGTTTGCCAATGATTATTGGACTTTGTGTTTGCCAATGAAATCTGGGGCTTTTGGTTTGGTGATCTCACTGGGGATATAAGGATCATTTTGGAAGCATGATCGATATCCGGCCTTAGTGGATGAAAAAGATGTATGGGGGGTGAGCTTTATTTGGGGAAATTTGTTCCTCCGACACCCGGGATCTTTGCGTTTTACGCGTCGTGAGCTACGCACTAGTTTCTGCTGAAGAGCATGAGTCTTAAAATGACTGATGCAGAGCTTCAAGTTTTGAGTCCTCTGATGCAATACCGGGGACCAACGAAATTCTTTCGACATTTAACGTCCAAGTAAAAAAACACATTTTTTTTGCATTTTTTTTTTATTTCCCATATTTCAATGCATTATCTATCATGAATAAAAACACATTTTATGAGCAAGTAAGGACGCATAACAATGAAAAGGTTTAAAAATGATTTGATTCAACGAAACTTAGTCCCTTGTATGGGTAACTATTCGTGAAAATGTAATCCCTATAAGAGGTGATTACTGAGATAGGAGAAAAGAAGAAACAAAAAGACAAATGGAAATTTGCTTGGGTTTCACGTGCTACTTTCCCTATGACTTCGAAATAACTCGTTTTTGAAAGATGATAATGAGGTTGATTCTTTCCCTCTTGAATTCTGTCCGGACCTCACGTGCCGCAGTCTTTTGCCTTCTTTTTTTTTTTGAAACCCCTAATTTTTACCTGGACCGCTCTTTCGAGTTTTCAGTCCACTGGGGTATATTTCCTTTTTTGATGTCCTTAATTTTTGCCTAGACCGCCTTTTCAGGTTTTCGATCTACCAGGACGCTCTCTATTGCCTAAACCGCCCTTTTCGGGTTTTCGATTTAGCGAGCTCTTTTTCTTTTTGGCATATATATTTTTTTGACTGCGCCGGAGTTTATTGATAGGGGGATCCTTGTGGATGGGTAATACCTTTTTTCCAAGCATTAAGTCTCCTTCTCTAAATTCTCGAGAATGAACTTTCTTGTCGAGCTGTCCATGCCCCAATGCTGTGAGGTGTTTCTCTTTTATGAGGTTCAGTTGGTCGAACCTTGTTTGTGTTTGTGAATGCCAATGAAAATTGGGCTTTGGGTGTGTGGATGCCGAGCAAGGTCGGGCTTTTATGATTGGATGCCGAGCGAGGTCGGGCTTTTGTTTTGTTGGATGGGAATGGCTTCCGAGCAAGGTCGGGCTTTTGTGTTTTGGCTTGCCGAGCAAGGTCGGGCTTTTGATTGTCTTCCGAGCAAGGTCGGGCTTTTGATTGGCTTCCGAGCAAGGTCGGGCTTTTGTTTTTGGATGGAGCAATGTCGGGCTTTTATGAATGGGTTTGTGATGCATGGAATTGGGCTTTTGTTTGGAAATGTGTGTGCCAATGAAAATTGGGCTTTTGTTGGAGATGTGAGGAATGCCATGACGACTTGGCTTTTTGTGTTTGGGGATGCCAATGAAAATTGGGCTTTGTTTGTTTGGGAATGTGAGGAATGCCAATGACGACTTGGCTTTTTGTGGGAAATTGTGGGGAGTGCCGTAACGGCAAATGGTTTCTTTTTTTTGATGAATTGGGCGACCACTTGTTTGGTCATGTTTGCATAGGAAGCTGCTTCGACCCATTTGGTGAAACAGTTGATGGCAACTAGTATGAACTGGTGCCCTTTTGAAGCCTTTGGCTCAATCATTCCAAACATGTCTATGCCCCACATAGAGAAAGGTTAGGGTGATGTCATGACATTCAGAGGTGTTTGTGGTATGTGCCCCTTGTGGCATAATTTGCACTTGGACATGTCTTGGCATGGGGAAGCAGTCGGCTCCATAGTTAGCCATAACACGCCCTTAGGTATTCCTTATGTATTTTTGCATGTCCATGGCATGGGTTTGGAAGGACTCCTCATGGATTTCTTTGGTGAGCATGACTGCTTCACGTTTATCCACACATCTGAGTAAGACCATAATTTCTCTTATAGAGTGTGCCCCGGCAGAGGGAGAACTGTGGTGCTATTCTTTTGAGGGTTCTCTTGGTGAGGTTGTATTACCCTATCCTCTTGATCCCCAAGTCTGGACAATCCTTCAGGAGGTTCAAAATCGTCCTTATTATCATCTTCCGTTTGGTTAATTTGAAATTGAAGTCAAAAGGGATCGTAGCAGTGTTATTTTTTGGTGTATGTATGATGATTTTTTTGTAGGGTTGCGAAAATTTATTTGAGAACGAAAGAAAAACGAACTCTTTTGAACATAAACTGCAAATTTATTAATGACGGAAATGATTTGAAATATGGGGGTCCCATAAAATTAATCATTTGCCTTGGGAAGAGCAAAATGATTGTTTTTTTTTTTGAAAAACAAGATAAATTACTTGGACAAAGAAATGATTTCCGAATTTCGATGGCCTTCCGGTTGCTCGGATCTCATCAGAAACGCCACGGTACACCGGGTCGGGTACTTCTTTTTTTTGGTGTTTGGTGAGGGAATGATGTGAGGGTTTTTCTTTGAAATGCATGAAAATGCATGTAAATGTATGAATGCAATGAGTATGCAAAAATATGCCCCTTTTTTTTTATGCAAAAATTTTTATGAATGCAAATGTATGATATGCAGGGGTTTGGTATATGAAGGTTCGGAACTTCCCCCCATCCTCACGTGTAGGCTCTAAAGGTGAGATTTCCTAAGAAGAGGTCCCTAGAGTCATAGATCTCACATGGAATTAGGGTTGTCTATGGACATACGTCGACATGACTTCAATTAATTCCACGTGAAAATCTCCTCTAAGCGGGGTTGGGCATCCTACCTCACGGACATACGTCAACGCGGGCTTCCGCTCACAACCTCCTTCTAACTTAGTTTTTTTCTCAAGCTCGGGTAGAGAGCCTCACACGTCCGGCATTAACCCGAACAATGTGGAGTAACATCGCTCAAGTAACCCCCGCATTTGATATATATATGATATGAATATAAAGCAAAATAAAGCAAATATAAACATAAAGCATAGATATGACATAGATGAATAAAATAAAAGCATGGCGCGCAAAGAAAATAAAAACAATTGGCTTAAAAGCCAAATAGGATAGGCTTGACTCGCTAGTGGGAAAAGGTTCCCCAGTGAAGTCGCCAGCTGTGCGCACCTCGTTTTTTCCTGAAAAAGACGCGCAAATCCTCCGAGGACGTTCGCAAACGCTCGGAGGGCCTTTGTGAAGTCGCCACCAAAGTTTTTGTGTAAAGGGAACGTTGATAAACCCTTAAGTTTTTTGTTTGAAAGGGAAACGATAATAAAACCCTTTGACGATGAGGAAAGGATGGTCATCGCAACCATTGTCGGGTTCGGGAGTCGGTTACGCAAGGGGAAGGTATTAGCACCCCTCACGTCCGTTGTACTCAACGGGAACCTTCTATTTGGCTAAAGCTTAAATTGTTTTTAAATGTTTTGCGCGCATGCTTATCTATGTCAAAGATATAATAAAAGGGGGAAAAAGAGATGAAAACAAACGAAAGGGAAAAAGAAAGTTTTTATATTATTGCGCTTGACAAGATGTCGATCTTGCTCCTACGTATCTCCCGGTAGTCGGAGAATTCAAAGCGTACGTAGTTCTTTGGTAGAAAAACGTACATGTGTTGGTTAATTTTAAATGGACGATGTTTTAACCGAATTCTTGCGATTAAACGTAGCTTGTATGCTCGCGCTCGGGAGACTTATTAAGCGTCTGCTTGTATGCTCGCGCTTGGGGAGACTTATTAAGCGTTTGTTACGGATCGCATTAGAATTGTTAAAAGGTACGTCCGTTAGGGTAAAAGGGTTCGAGTTGGTCGCTATGGGACCAAGAGAGGTGCAATGGACTCATACGAGTCAATCATTGACCGAGTGGACTCCAACGAGTCGGGCGATTGTTCGATTGATCCACTGAGATCAAGAACGGGTACAATGGACTCGGACGAGTCGAACATTGACCGAGTGACTCAAACGAGTCGAGGGATCGAATCTAATGGCCACGGGGGACCAAAAGGTTCGGATTGACCACAAGGGGCCAAGATTTGGTTTGGTATGGTTGGATACGTTGAAAATGGAATGACGATTGTCCGAACGACGAGACATACGTCACGCATTCGTACAATCGGGGCATGGAGACATACGTCACACCATTCCCTTTTTCATTCAAGTTTTTGGGTAGAGTCATAAGGGATTAAGGCAGTGTTGTTTTTGGAGGGTGGATTTGTGGATCTGCATGAGTATGATTTTATTTTAGGCCTTTTGTAGCAAAAATTTTTTTTAAAACGATGCGATTAAAAAGAAAAAGAACTCAATTGGACATAAAAATGCAATTTTATTCATGATTGAAATAACTTAAAACATGGGGGCCCCACACAACTAATCATTTGCCTTGGGCAGAGCTAAATGATTTTTTTTTCAAAAGCAAAAACAAACATGGTATATTACTTGAGCTTGGTGAATGATTTCGGGAATTGCGATAGCCCTCCAGTTGTTCAAAGTTTCATCCGAAGCACAACGGTACACTAAATCGGGCACGTCTTCATCCGCGTCTTCAAGCAGAGCCACTTGGTCTTCATTGATAAAACCCGCACTGACAAATGTTTCCAAAATGGGAAGGATCCCTTGCTTTGGAGCTTTGAGGAGGTTTCGGCTGATGGATGATATCCTAACCCGAAGCGATTCTTCTTCTCCGGTATGTCCACATTTGCCCCATCCAGTGGGTCTCTCTCTTCTAGAGCTTCTCTTATGCCCTCCATGATGACATGGCTGTCCTAGCCTTTTTCTTGGGCTTTGAGCTCAAGGTCACGACATTCGCCACTTCCAAAGATTGGAAGGGAACATCCACAGCTTCTTCGTCCGTTTCTATATAACGGAACGACGAAAGATGGCTTACCATCATATCCTCTTGTCCGGAAACTACAATCATCTTGTCATCGACAATGAACTTAAGTTTCTGGTGTAGGGTGGAGGTGATGGCTCCGGCGATGTGAATCCATGGTCGTCCGAGAAGACAACTGTAAGTTGGATTAATATCCATGACTTGGAAGGTGATGAGAAAACCTTAGGCCCGATTTGAACTGGTAGGTCAATCTCCCTATGACGGCCCTTCTTGACCCATCGAAAGCTTTTACCACCAAAGCGCTTGGCTTCATTACTGTCCCTTCACATGATAGCTTTAGAAGGGTAGTCTTGGGCATGACGTTCAATGATGACCCCGTGTCCACTAACACTCGAGAGAGGATGTGGTCCATGCACTTCACGGAGATGTGCAAAGCGCGGTTATGAATATGCCCCTCGTCGGGTAACTCATCATCGTTGAAACCCAAATACCTGCTCGAGGTAATATTTGCGACTATCCCGTCGAATTGGTCCACAGGGATGTCCTTAGTGACATGTGCCTCGCTGAGGATCCGCAGTAATGCTTCTCGGTGAGCCTCCGAGCTTAGTAGTAGGGATAACATGGAGATCTTGGAAGGAGTTTGACCCAACTGGTCAATGATCTTATACTCGCTCTTTGGGATTATTCTTAGGAACTCCTCGGCCTCCTTTTGTGGGGTGCTTTTTGAGAAGGTCCCGCTTGGTTTTCATCCTCTTCCACGCTCTTTTCTTTGAGCGGCTCTCTTGGTAGTTCAGCTGGTGCCTTCCCGAGTTCTTTCGGAGCGAAGACTCTACCACTTCTTGTCATTCCTCCAACACCGGTAATGTTAGTGATGTTGGATTCAATTCTTGCCAATGGTTTTCCTTCCACATAGGCAACAGGTTGGTAATTCCACGGTACCCTCTTCGTGCTTTCAAAAGAGAAGGGTGCCGGCACATGGAATGTTATGGGCTGTATAGGTATTGGTACCTCTCTCCTTTGGTATGGGATTTCGAGAGGTTTTGGGTCATGAGACCTCCAAGGTAGCAACGTCCGTGCTATCCTTTGTATAGCCCATTTGATCCAACCTTGGTCCATCAGCTCTTGAAGACATTTCTTCAATTTCTTTGCACTTGTCCGGGTTGATTTTGCAGGCTTCGCAGTCGGCGTGCATCTCCTCAAACAAACTCAAAACCGGTTTGTCGCGTCGAATTTCGGATATCAAGCTATTGACTAGCGTTGAATCACTAATTTAAATCACGACTGAACTTTTAATTTTTCGGGGAAAAAGGAAAAAAAGTTCGAAATTACCTTGAAAAGAGATTTTAGGTTCGAAAGTCGATTATGCGAGGGGAAGGTATTAGCACCCCTCACATCCGTTGTACTCAACGGGAACCTCTTAGTTGGCTTAGGCTTAAAATGTTTTTGACGTTTTGCTTGCATGCTTAATCATATATATATATAAGGAAAAAGAAAATATAATGTGAGGTGAAGAAAGAGATAAAAACAAATGAAATAGAAAAAGAAAAGAAAGATTTTTTATTAATGGGCTTGACAAGATGTCGATCTTGCTCCTACGTATCTCCCGGTAGTCGGAGAATTCAAAGCTTACGTAGTTCTTGAGAAAAGAATTGTGTTTGAAAAACGCACAAAGGCGTAAAAAGCTTTAAAAGGTGAAAGAGACAGACGCTAAGGCGATAAACTCGCGCAAGGCGTAAATGTTTAAGAAAAAAGACAGACGCACAGAGGCGTAAAAGGTTTGAAAATAAAGACAACGCACGAGGCGTAAAATAAAAGACAAACGCACGGAGGCGTTAAATCGCGCAAGGCGTAAAAAGGTTGAAAATAAACGCGCAAAGGCGCGAAAGGTTCGGATTGACCACAAGGGCCAAAATTGGTGAGTTGGATTTATGCTTTGAAAATAGAATGACGATTGTCCGAGCAACGAGACATACGTCAAGCATTCGTACAACCGGGGAAAGGAGAGACATACGTCAAACCACCCTTTTTCATTCAAGTTTTGTTTGAATTTAAAAAACGTATTTTTGGGGAAGCTAGAAAAGAATGACGATCGTCTAAGCAACGAGACATACGTCAAGTGTTTATCCGATCGGGGAAAGGAGAGACATACGTCAAACCACCCTTTTTCATTCAAGTTTCGCTTGAATTTTAGAAAAATGTATAAACTAAAAAACGCTCGTTTTTAGAACTCAAATAAAAGAAAATAAATTGTTCAAATTAGTTGTTGCAACCAAAATGAACAAGTTTGTTGCTTAATAAAAAGAAAAAATGTTTTTGTTGTTTTGGATTTTTTACTTGGAGTTTAAAAAGAAAATAAATGCGATAAAATAAGCTAAACGCGAGGAATTAAAAAAACGATCGTTGGATTAAATAAAAAGATTTTTTTTATCATGGATTGAACTATAGAAAAATAAAAAACAATGCATATTATATATATATATTTGTTCCTAAATGTATAGCTAATGACATAAAGAAAAGATGCAAAAATAAAATGAACAAAATAGAAATAATAAAAAATAAATGCATGAGATAAATGATAGGTAAATAAATAAATGAGATGTAAAAAACAATAAAACAATAAAAGGAAATAATAATAAAAAAGAAAATAATAAAATTTGCAAAGAAAATAAAAGAAATAAATTAGGGAGGTGTAAAAATAAAACTGGGGTGCTAGAAGCAAAAACTAAGTCAGATTGAAAGAAAAGGCCCAAAAGCATTGGGCCTACGTAAATTAATCTGGGCCGTCTGATTAATCAGACGGCCCTGATCTAATCACAGGGAAAAATAAGCAGGGCCGTATGATTAAAATCAAAGGGCCAGGAAGAGCGTGGGTGTACGCTAACGCGTACACCCTTCACACTGAATCAGGGAGGGGTATTTAACCTTCCCTTCCTAATTTTTCATTTTTCTCATTCACTTCTCTCTCTTCCTTCCCTCTCTCTTGAGTCCGCCCTCTCCTCTCTCACTTCTCTCTTGGCTCGGAATGTTTTCCGGCGGTGCCGCCGGCCCACGCGGCGGCGCCACCGCGCCGGAGAGTAAAAACTCTCCCTTTTTCAAAACAAACTACCTTTTCCTATATCCTTTTTTCGTCCTAAACCCAAATCCGGCCTTGTTTTTTCTCGAAATCCTACCAAAACGTCTAGATCTAGTTTTAAAAATACACAAAAAATCACCTTTTTTCTCTTTGGTGTTCGGTTCTGTGTCCTTTGTGCTTTTGCTTGCGTGTTGTGTGTGTTATTTGGCTGTTGCCGTGGTGTTTGGGGCTGATTGTGTGGTGTTGTGGTGTGTTTGGCGTGAGGTGTGTGGTGTTGTGATGGGTGATGTTTGCTTGTTGGCCGGGTATGTGTGTTGTGTGATGCTGGTACGTGTTTGGATTGTGTGCTTTGTGTGGTTGTTTGCTGTTGGTGTATGGTGAGGTTGTGGGTACGGTTTGGCTTGTGTGTTGTGTTTGTGTGTTTGGGCATGTTGTTTGTGGTGGAAATGTTTGTTTTTCTTCTGTAAAATTTTCTGTCAAAATTCTGCTTCAATTTTCTTCTGTGTTTTTGTGTTCTGTGTTCTGTTAAATAGAGGCAAATTAAGCTGCTTGTCACTAGATTAAGATAAGCTTGCAAGTGTTTTCTGGATTTTGGATAAGATTTGAGCAAGCATTAAATGTGGGAGTGATTTGCTGGATTTTTGCAGATTTTGTGATGATTTGGATAGGATGAGGTTTGTGATGATGAAAACCCTGAGTTTGGGGCGCTGCAGTGTTGCAGTGTGTGGACTGTTGACTGTGACTGTTGACTGATTTGGACAAAAAATGAAAATAATAAAAATAATAATAATAATAATAATAATAATATAAAAATAATAATGAATAATAAAAAAATGAAAATAATGATAATAAAAAACTGAAATTAAAAGTAAAAATAAAAAGTGATAAAAAATAAAATTAATAAACGAAACAAAAATTGACATGAGGTATTTTAAAATACCTCCCTGCCGAAATTTCGTCTGAAACGACGAAAATTCTCGGCCTTAAAAAAATGCGTAAAACGAGACAATAATAAACGAGACGAAAATGGGTCAAAAATGGGGTATGACAGATGCCCCTATTTAAGTTTCTTCGCTACGGAGATTAAAAGTGAAATTTTGATTCGACGGGTCGAAGAACTTAAATACAGAGTACACCATTTTTTGACCAATTTTGGACAGTAAAAATGTATGGATGCGATGCCATGTATGCAATGTTATGAATGCATGCGATGCAAGTATGAATGCAAGACGGCAAAGATGACCCGATTGGGGATAAAAAGAGACAAAGGGATACCCGAGTTCGTTAAAGAAACGGGATCCGACTCTATTGGGGATAGTGTTCCACTGGGGAAAAAGTTAGCTGCTTGGGTTATTGCCGAACTGTTCACTGGGGAGAGTGGGCAATTAACCACGGGAACCAAAAGGGTAAAATGTCAGCTGTTCGGGTTAAATTCCGAACTGCCACTGACGACAAGGAATGAATGTAAATGTCAGCTGTTCGGGTTGTTGCCGAACTGCCACTGACGACAAGAAATAAAAATGTCAACTGTTCGGGTTGTTCCGAACTGCCATTGACGACAAGGAAAGTAAAAGAATGTCAACTGTTCGGGTTGTTCCGACCTGCCATTGACGACAAGAAATAAAATGTCAACTGTTCGGTTGTTCCGACCTGCCATTGACGACAGGAAATAAAATGTCAACTGTCGGTTGTTCCGACCTGCCATTGACGACAAGGAAAAAGAATGTCAACTGTCGGTTTGTACGACTGCCATTGACGACAGGAAATAAAAATGTCAACTGTCCGGTTGTTCCGAACCTGCCATTGACGACAAGAAATAAAAATGTCAACTGTTCGGTTGGTTACCGAACTGTCATTGACGACAGGAAATAAAAATGTCAACTGTCGGGTTGGTTCCGAACTGTTCATTGACGACAGGAAAAAAAGTAGAATGTCAACTGTCGGGTTGGTTACCGAACCTTCCATTGACGACAAGGAAATAAAATGTCAACTGTCGGTTGGTTACCGAACTGTCATTGACGACAAGAATAAAGAAATGTCAACTGTTCGCGGATTGTGTTACCGAACTGTCATTGACGACAGAAAGAAATGTCAACTGTCGGGTTGGTTTACCGAACTGTTACATTGACGACAGGAAAATAGAAGACATGTCAACTGTCCGGATTGGTTACCGAACCGTTCATTGACGACAGAAATAAAGACATGTCAACTGTCCGGATTGGTTACCGAACCGTACATTGAGACAGTGAGGATGCGGCTGACAAGCCGTTCCTTACAGAATTGCCCCTTCAATTGGGGAAAAGGGATGCACAAGCTGTTCGTTAAAGAACTTGCCACTTGGCACAACACTGGGGAATATGCACAAGCTGTTCGTTTGAACTGCCACTTGGCATAAAAAGGGTGACATCACTTGGACCAAACAGACTGGGGATGACACTTGGGGAATATTTACTGGTGACTATGATGGGATGCCGAGCAAGTCGGGCTTTGGTTATGATTTGGTATTTGTGAGTGTGAATGATGACTCACTGGGGAATGCCAATAAAATTGGGCTTTATTTTGTAACATCACTGGAGGATGACATTTGAGGAAAGAAAATGCAGATTGTTTATGATTAATTGGTAAGAAACGTGGTGGTTAAAGCAACCATGTACAGATGATATTGTGGTATGTTGCATGTGTGAATGCGTATATGCATGAATGCGTGATTATATGATTTGTATGATTGTACAAATGTATGCAATGCATGAATGTATGAATGTACTAATGCAGGACTCTCACTGGGGATGTGTGTGAAAGATTGGCTTGCACTGGGGATACCCTAAATGTTTTGATTTATTGCATGACCGACAACTTGGTGAAACAAGATTTAGACCGGTAAAATGAAGAAGTGGACCGACGTCGCATTGCAAACACTCGGTGATCTTTGACGGGGATGATGTCACAGGGAACACATCCAAAATGTTGACGGGGTAAGCCGTAACCGTGACGAGGAACACATACCTCATGGGGAAATTGTTACTTCACTGGGGAATCGTGTTAATCCGCTTGAGGAAAAGAACTGGTGATTCCGCCGGGAATGCTTATTTTTGTTTGGATGCCGAGCGAGGTCGGGCTTTGATTGTGATGCGGCGAGGTCGGCTTTGTTTGGGATGCCGAGCGAGGTCGGGCTTTGTTGGGGTGCCGAGCGAGGTCGGGCTTTGATTGAGCGAGCGGTCGGGCTTTATTGGATGCCGAGCAGGTCGGCTTTTGTGGGATGCCGAGCGAGGTCGGCTTTTGTAATGGATGCCGAGCAGGTCGGTTTTATGTGGTGGAGCATCGGGCTTTTGTATGTGCAATGAGATTGGCTTTGGGGTTGAGACTCCACGAGGGACCAAAAATTGGGCTTTGTTTGTGGTTTCGCTGGGATATAAGGATCATTTTGGAAGCATGATCGATATCCAGCCTTAGATGCCAACGTGGTTGGGCTTTTGTGAGTAGGTGCCAATGACAATTGGGCTTTTGATTGTTTTGGACAAAGGTTGACTTCCTGGGGAGTTTGTTAATCCACCGGGGATTGTGCTAATCCACTGGGGATTATGATTGAATGCCGAGCGAGGTCGGGCTTTGATTCACTGGGGATATTCCCTTTGATTCACGGGGGAACTCCGCCGGGGAAATCTGTTTAGCAATTGACCATATTTGGCCTGCGAAGTTTATCCGCTCTCAGGATAGCTGCTGACGCGCACTTCAATTATTCACGAGTCCAAAGAGAATGTGTTTATTATTTATGCCTTCCAAAAAGATTTATGATTTTTCTTTTGAAAAAGAGTTTCGTTTCAAGTACTATTATCAAAATAGAAGAATGACTAAGCAAAATAAATGGGAATTCCCAACAAAATGTAAAGACTTCACTAGGAAGAAATTTTATTAATGGGGTGGTGGCCCGCCAATGGCGTGGCTCCACGGATCTTACAAAGTTGAAAAAATGGTAAATATACAGGGAAGGTTCATTGAACACAATAACCGCTATTCTCCCTAACAACTTTGAATTCACTGTTTGGATGCTTCAGATTCCGAGTCTCTTGACAGTTGATATGCCCCAAGTAAATCGAGGCCAATCCGATGCAGTTACTTTGTCTTTTGATCCTTAATTTTGCATAGGTCGCCCTTTCGGGTTTTCGACCTATCAGGATGATTATTTCTGTTTTGTGTCTCTAATTTTTGCCTGGACCGCCCTTTCGGGTTTTCAGTCCACCGAGACGCTCATTTTTGCCTAAGCCGCCCTTTCAGGTTTTCGACTTACCGAGCTGTTCTTTTGTTTTTAGACAAAATATTTCTTGACTACATCGGAATTCACAGGACGCGGAAAATCTTCGCCGTCCATTGTTGTGAGAATCAATGCTCCTCCGGAGAAAACTCTCTTGACTACATACGGGCCTTCGTAGTTAGGCGTCCATTTGCCCCTAGAATCGGGTTGAAAAGATAGGATCCTTTTGAGCACGAGGTCTCCTTCTTGGATTTCACGGGGACGAACCTTCTTGTCAAAAGCTTGTTTCATCCTCTGTTGATACAGTTGTCCATGACACAAGGCAGTCATGCGTTTCTCCTCAATTAAGTTCAACTGATCGTATCTGTTTTGACACCATTCAGCCTCTGACAATTTAGCTTCCATCAAGATTCTCAATGACGGGATTTCGACTTCTACGGGGAGCACTGCTTCCATGCCGTATACTAAAGAGAAAGGGGTTGCCCCTGTCGATGTACGCACTGAAGTACGATACCCGTGCAAGGCATATGGCAACATCTCATGCCAGTCCTTGTAGGTGACCACCATCTTTTGCACTATTTTCTTGATGTTTTTGTTTGCAGCTTCAACTGCGCCATTCATCTGAGGCCTATAAGGAGAAGAGTTATGATGCTCGATCTTGAACTCTTGACATAGCTCCTTCATCATTTTGTTGTTCAGATTGGTCCCATTGTCGGTGATGATCTTGCTGGGAATACCATATCGACAGATGATATGATTCTTAATAAATCGGACCACCACTTGTTTGGTGACGTTGGCATATGACGCAGCTTCGACCCATTTGGTGAAGTAGTCAATCGCCACTAAGATGAAGCGATGCCCATTCGAAGCTTTGGGTTCAATCCTACCAATCATATCGATACCCCACATGGAGAAAGGCCATGGGGAAGAGAGGACATTCAGAGCCGTTGGTGGCATATGGATCTTGTCCGCATAAATTTGACATTTATGGCATTTTCTGGCATGCTTGTAGCAATCACTCTCCAAGGTCATCCAGTAATATCCGGCCCTCAAGATCTTCCTAGCCATTGTATGCCCACTGGAATGAGTTCCGAAGGAACCTTCATGTATCTCATGCATTATCAGATCGGCTTCTTGCTCATCCACGCATCTGAGTAGCACCATATCAAAATTCCTCTTGTATAAAACTTCTCCATTTAGAAAGAAGTTGCCAGCTAATCTTCGCAGAGTTTTCTTATCCTTGTTGGATGCCCCATGCGGGTACTCTTGCTTTTGGAGGAAACTTTTGATGTCATGGAACCATGGCTTGTTATCTATGACTGCTTCGGCTGCAAACACATGTGCAGGCCTTTCTAGGTGTTGAACCTTGATTGTTGGAATCTCATTCCGACGGCTGACCTCATACATGGAAGATAAGGTTGCCAAAGCATCCGCCATTTGATTCTCATCTCGAGGAATGTGATGCAGCTTGACTTTGTTGAAAAAGGTTAGCAAACGTCTTGCGTAATCTTTGTAAGGAATCAAGCCGGTGTGGCGAGTTTCCCAATCTCCATTGATTTGATTAATCACAAGAGCTGAGTCTCCATAAATGTCGAGGTTCTTGATCCTTAGATCAATGGCTTCCTCAATTCCCAGAATACAAGCTTCATACTCCGCCATATTGTTTGTACAGTCGAATGAAAGTCTTGCAGCAAAAGGGAGATGTTTGCCCTCGGGGGTGACGATGACTGCCCCAATTCCATTGCCATAGACATTAACAGCTCCATCAAAGATTAACTTCCATCTAGACTCGGGATCTGGACCTTCGCCGAGTAGTGGCTCGTCACAATCCTTCATCTTTAGATACATGATTTCTTCATCGGGGAAGTCAAACTTGATTGGTTGATAATCCTCGATTGGTTGATGAGCCAAATGATCGGCAAGAATGCTGGCTTTGATGGCTTTCTGAGTGTGGTACTCGATGTCATATTCTGATAACAACATCTGCCAACGGGCGATCCTTCCGGTTAAAGCGGGCTTTTCAAAGATGTACTTGATTGGATCCATTTTGGATATCAACCAAGTAGTATGATTGAGCATGTAGTGACGAAGACGCCTAGCAGCCCAAGCTAATGCACAACAAGTCTTCTCGAGTAGAGAGTATCGGGACTCGCAGTCCGTAAACTTCTTGCTTAGGTAGTAGACGGCGTGCTCTTTTCCTACCGGTCTCGTCTTGTTGTCCGAGTACACAACCCATGGAGTCCTCCAATACGGTCAAGTACATGATCAAAGGTCTTCCTTCGACTGGAGGAATAAGTATTGGAGGTTCTAGCAGGTACTCCTTGATGCTGTCAAAGGCTTTCTGGCAATCTTCTGTCCATACTACTTCTTGATTTTTGCGAAGTAGCTTGAAGATGGGCCCACAAGTGGCTGTCATGTGGGATATGAATCTAGAGATGTAGTTTAAACGTCCTAGAAATCCCCTTACTTGCTTCTCAGTTTGAGGAGCAGGCATTTCTCTGATGGCTTTGACCTTGTCGGGATCTACCTCGATACCCTTTTGACTGACAATGAAACCTAGGAGTTTTCCAGATCTCACGCCGAATGTACATTTGTTGGGGTTCAGGCGAAGCCGATATTTTCTCAGACGTTGAAACATCTTTAGCAAATATTCAACATGTTCCTCTTCAGTTCCTGATTTGACAATCATGTCGTCGACATATACTTCAATTTCTTTGTGTATCATGTCGTGGAAGAGAGTGGTCATGCCCTTTGATAGGTAGCACCCGCATTTGTTAAGCCAAAAGGCATCACTTGATAACAAAAGGTGCCCCAAGGTGTAATGAAAGACGTTTTTTCTCTATCTTCAACAGCCATTTTAATCTGATTGTATCCAGAGAAGCCATCCATGAAGGAGAATACCTTGGATTTGGCAGTATTGTCGACCAATATGTCAATGTGGGGTAAAGGGAAGTCGTCTTTTGGACTAGCTTTGTTTAAATCTCGGTAGTCGACGCACATCCGAACTTTACCATCCTTCTTGGGAACAGGCACTATGTTGGCCAACCATTGAGGGTATTCTGATGTAACAAGAAATCCAGCATTAATCTGCTTTTGCACTTCCTCTTTGATCTTGAGAGCCATGTCAGGGCGAGTCCTTCTCAACTTCTGCTTGACTGGCGGACATTCAGGTTTCAAAGGTAGATGATGTTCCACAATCTCAGGATCCAATCCTGGCATATCCTGGTATGACCATGCAAAGATATCCACATATTCTTCAAGAAGCTTGATTATTCTTTCTTTGACGGACGCATCCAACAATGCCCCAATCTTGATTTCTTTCTTGTCTTCTTCAGAACCCAAGTTGATAACCTCTATTGCCTCTTCATGAGGCTGAATGGTCTTCCTCTCTTGTTCTAATAGGCGCTTGATCTCGTCCGGAATTTCTTCATCCTCTTCCTCTTCCGCTTCGTAAACAGGGAACTCAAAGTTGGGAGAGAGCCTAGGGTTATGGTGTTCAACGGGTTTATGGACGTTTAGTCTGCATATGATGGATGATTGATTTTAGTAAAATGAGAGAAAATGCAGACTTTTTGAAATTTAAAAAAGAAAATATACTTATGATTTTTTTTTGGTTTTTTGTGTTACCATTTTTTCGGAAAAAACGACAATAAAACAACAAAAGAATAAGAAAGGTCGTGATAAAAACGACAAATTTCATTGATGATAATAGTACTTTAAACAAGCCCTACATGAGTCCTTCTTCGCTTTGGGCAAGACGAAGGGATCTTTTTTTGAAAACGATAAATAAATAAACACATTACTTTGACGAATGAATAACAGAAGGAACGTCGACAGCGTCCCAATTGCGGCAAACTCCTCCGGGCGTTACAAGAACATGTGCTGCTTCTTCCGGCCCATCTTCAGTGATGGCGTTGACTTTCCTTTGTGGCTTCCTTCAAAATAGGACTAGCTCCTTGTGTTCTTGAACCATGTTGATGAGGAATCATGGTTCGGCAGCGGGTTAGTTTGGACATTTGGGTTCGAGTCCTTGAAGGTCAGAACTTGGTACGGACTAGCCTTTGGACCTCATTTTTGAGAACAAAGCAACGTTCATGTCATGGCCTGGTGCCCCTTGATGGAATGCACAAGTAAGGTCAGGGCGATACCATGTAGGTAATACACTTGGTAACGGGAGGTGGTGCTCTGTTTGTACGAGATTTCTCGCAAGTAAAGCCGGGAGCAAATCCGCGTACTTCATGGGTATCGGATCGAATGCCGCTCTTGGGCGATTCTGATGGTTGAAGGGCTGTTGAGGTGCTTGAGGTCGGTATTGCTGCTGACCTTGTGGGCGTGGTTGTGATAATATGGTTGTGGATTTTGTGGGTGTTGTTGTTGATATGATTGTTGATAATGAGGGGGAGGCCTTTGTGGGACCTGAATCTGGTAGTTTGGAGGTGTAGAGATGGAAGGTGAAATGGCAGAGATATGTGGATATGCCGAGTACCCTTGATGAGGTCCTCCATGGCCAATCATGCCAATATCTTGCTCTTTCTTCCTTGGGTAGCCACCCCCGAATCTCTTTGTGCTGCTTGATGGAGCACTTTCTTTCACTAAGCGTCCCTCTCGGACCGCATCCTCCAAACGTACGCCCATGCTTACCATTTCGGTGAAGTCACTTGGCGCACTCGCAACCATTCGTTCATAATAAAAGGAACCAAGAGTATTCAAAAAGATCTTGGTCATTTCCTTTTCTTCTAGAGGCGGGCTAATCTGAGCCGCTATCTCTCTCCATCTTTGTGCGTACTCCTTAAAGGTCTCTTTGTCCTTTTGGGCCATGGCCCGGAGTTGGTCCCGGTCCGGGGCCATGTCCAAATTGTATTTGTATTGGCGGACAAACGCCTCTCCCAAGTCATTGAAGGTTTGGATTTTGGTACTATCCAAACCCATGTACCACTTTAAAGCGGCACCGGTTAAGCTATCTTGGAAATAATGGATGAGCAACTGATGGTTGTCGGTTTGGGTCGACATCTTCCTTGCGTACATTACCAAGTGACTTTGCGGGCAAGTATTCCCTTATACTTTTCAAAGTCCGGGACCTTGAATTTAGGAGGGATTTGACATTGGGTACAAGGCAGAGCTCATGGGCGCTTTCCCAAATAAATCTTTCCTCGGAGGGCTTTGATCTCCTTTTGCATTTCCTCGAATTTCTCTGGAAATCGGCCATCCTATCTTGGGCACCTACACTTTCGGTATGAAAGATAGGCTCGTGATCATACTGAGTGGTATGGACCACTGGCGTTGAGAAGGCCACAGTAGCCTGGGGAAGGTAATCTCGGGTTGAGATACCGGAGCTTCTAGGAGAGTAGTGGGAATTGGGATAGAATCTTCACCAAACTCAAAAGGCATGCCCCATGTACAACCGGGGGTTTAGAGTGTTGTAGAGCATCGGCATGTAATGTTGGAGTCGAAGCAAATGCTGATGCTTGATCTTGAGAGCTGGAGGGAGGAGGAGGTGTCGGGATTTGCGCGGCAGCTAGTAGCTTCACTAACTCCGTTAGTTTTTCCATCTCCGTTTTCATAGATGTTAATTCTTCACGAAGCTCATGATTCTCTTGCTCTAAATTCTCCATTTTCTTCTTTAAGGCTGCTCGAGTGTTGTAGGCGTGAGTTGCTTCGAGACGATGAGCCACTTCTCTTTATGGGAAGACGCGTAGTGTTGCGGAGAAAATGCAAACACTGAATACTCAATTCGGATTATGAGAAATCCTGAGGATAAGAAAAAGAGAAATGAGTTTGGACTCGAAGATGGACATATGCATGATAATGAATGATGTATGTAAATGCATGAAAAATTTTTGTTTTGCTTTACAAGGAAATTAAAAAGTGCAATTAATTTCCTATAAAGCAAAGTGATATGCGAAAATTATTTTCATGCATGTAAATGTATGGTATGCATATGTATGTTCAAAATTTCCCCCATCCTCACGTGTAGGCTCTAAAGATGAGATTTTCTAAAAGGTCCCTAGAGATCACGGACCTCACATGGAACTATTGTCGTCAATTGCAATGCTCGCAAGACCTCAATATATTCCAAGTGAAATCTACTCTAGGCGGGTTTTCGCATCTTCCCTTCAAGACATACGTCAAGTGGGCCTCCGCTACGCAACCCCATCCTATCTTAATTTTCTCTCAAGCTCGGGAATAGAGCCTCACACGTCCGGCATTAACCCGAACAATGTGGAGTAACATCGCTCAAGTAACCCCACAACATATATAATATGAATATAAAGCAATATGAAACATATACATATAAGCGAGAAAAGATAAACAAATAATGATAATAAGGCATAAGCGTGCAAGCAAAATAAAACATTTTAGCCTAAAAGCCGACTAAGATAGGCTTGACTTGTCTATGCACAAACAAAGTGTTTTATGCATGTCCCCAGTGAAGTCGCCATTTCTGTCGCGTCGAATTTCGGATGTCAAGCTATTGACTAGCGTTGAATCACTAATTTAAATCACGACTGAACTTTTAATTTTTCGGGGAAAAAGGAAAAAAGTTCTAAATTACCTTGAAAAGAGATTTTAGGTTCGAAAGTCGATTATGCGAGGGGAAGGTATTAGCACCCCTCACATCCGTTGTACTCAACGGGAACCTCTTAGTTGGCTTAGGCTTAAATGTTTTTGACGTTTTGCTTGCATGCTTAATCATATATATATATAAAGGAAAAGAAAATATAATGTGAGGTGAAGAAAGAGATAAAAACAAATGAATAGAAAAAGAAAAAAAGATTTTTTAATAATGGCTTGACAAGATGACGATCCTGCTCCTACGTATCTCCCGGTAGTCGGAGAATTCAAAGCTTACGTAGTTCTTGAGAAAGAATTGTTGAAAACGCACAAAGGCGTAAAAAGCTTAAAAGGTGAAAGACAGACGCTAAGGCGATAAACTCGCGCAAGGCGTAAATGTTTAAGAAAAAAGACAAACGCACAGAGGCGTAAAAGGTTTGAAAATAAAGACAAACGCACGGAGGCGTATAAATGTTGAAAATAAAGACAAACGCACGGAGGCGTTAAATTCGCGCAAGGCGTAAAAAGGTTGAAAATAACGCGCAAAGGCGCGAAAAGGTTCGGATTGACCACAAGGGCCAAGATTGGTGAGTTGGTTTACTTTGAAAATAGAATGACGATTGTCCGAGCAACGAGACATACGTCAAGCATTCGTACAACCGGGAAAGGAGAGACATACGTCAAACCACCCTTTTTCATTCAAGTTTTGTTTGAATTTAAAAAACGTATTTTTGGGGAAGCTAAAAGAATGACGATCGTCTAAGCAACGAGACATACGTCAAGTGTTTATTCCGATCGGGGAAAGGAGAGACATACGTCAAACCACCCTTTTTCATTCAAGTTTCGCTTGAATTTTTAAGAAAATGTATAACCTAAAAAAACGCTCGTTTTTTAGAACTCAAATAAAGAAAATAAATTGTTCAAATTAGTTGTTGCAACCAAATGACAAGTTTGTTGCTTAATATAAAAAGAAAATGTTTTTGTTGTTTTGGATTTTTTACTTGGAGTTAAAAGAAAATAAATGCGATAAAATAAGCTAAACGCGAGGAATTAATAAAAACGATCGTTGGATTAAAAAAAGATTTTTTATTATTATGGATTGAACTATAAAAAATAAAAAAAAGCATGCATATTTATATATATATGTTCCTAAATGTATATACTAATGACATAAAAAAAATGCAAAAAATAAATGAACAAATAGAAATAATAAAAAAAATGCATGAGATAATATGATAGGTAATAAATAAATGAGATGTTAAAAACAATAAAACATAAAAGGAAATAATAATAAAAAGAAAAAATAAAATTTGCAAAGAAAATAAAAGAAATAAAAATTAGGAGGTGTAAAAAATAAACTGGGGTGTCTAGTAGTAAAAACTAAATCAGATTTGAAAGAAAAGGCCCAAAAGGCATTGGGCCTGCGTAAATTAATCTGGGCCGTCTGATTAATCAGACGGCCCTGATCAGATCACAGGGAAAGAAAGCCAGGCCCGTATGATCTAAAATCAAAGGGCCAGGAGGGCGTGGGTGTACGCTAACGCGTACACCCTGTCACACAGAATCAGGGAGGGGTATTTAAACCCCCTCCTTCAAATTTTTTTTCATTTTTCACCATTCCTCTTCTCTTCTCTCCCTGCCGGCCGAACCTCTCTCTCCCACTTCTCCTCTTTGCTCGCGGAAGGTGTTCCGGCGTGTGGCGCCGGCCTACGCGGCGGCGCCACCGCGCCGGAGAGTAAAAACGCCCCCTTTTCAAAAAAAAACCACTTTTCCTATATCCTTTTCTTCCTAATCCTAAATCCAGCCTTGATTTCTCAATTAAATCCCTCAAAACCTAGATCTAGGTTTAAAAAATCCAAAAAAAAGTCTACCTTTTTCCCTTCTCTTTGTCGGTTTTGCGTACGGCTGTGTGTGGTTTTTCTGTGCGCTGTTGTGGTTTGTGAGGGCTGGGTTGTGGGTATGTGCGTGTGTGGGTGTGTTTTTGCGTGGGTTTGTTGTGGTTTTGGGGGCTGGCTTATGGGGTTTGTTTGTGTGGCTGGGACGTGGTTGTGGGTGAATGTGTGGTTGCTGTGCTGGGTTGCGTGGAATGTAGTGGGTTAGTGTTTTGTTGAGTTGTGTTGTTGTTTAGTGGGTGTTGTGTTGGCTAGCTTGTGTAGTGTTGTTTGTGAGAGTTGCTGGATGTTGTTGTTTAGGTTGCTGGAAATGTTTGTTTTAAATTTCTTCTTCAAAAATTTTTCTCTCTTTTTTTGTTCTGTTGATTCTGTTTATAGAGGAATTAAGCTGCTTGTCATAGATTAAGGATAAGCTTGCAAGCTTGTTTCTGCAGATTTTTGGATAGAATTTGAGCAAGCATTTATGTGGAAGTGATTTGCTGGATTTGTTGAAGATTTTGTGATGATTGAGAAATTTGTGATGATGAAAAACCTGGAATTGGGGGCGCCTGCTACAGCTGTGTTGGACTGTTGACCTGGACTTGACTTTTTTTGGACAAAATAAATGAAAAAATAAAAATAAAAATAATAATAATAATAATAATAGTAAAATAATAATAATGATAATAATAAAAGAATAAAAATTAATGATAATAAAAAACTGAAATTAAA
>JABJWA020000025.1:0-79177 GCA_020352615.2 Yoshiicerus persimilis
AGTTGTTACTTATTGAAATTGCAGGTGTGCTTAGCGGCTGCTGCCGTATTCGCCGTGATAGTGTACCGTCTTGCGACTAAATTGGCTTTCAGTCAAGTAGCAAACAAAAATCCGGAAAATCAGAGTATAGCAATTTTAATTGTCAATATAACCGCTGTGATGATAAACCTGATTTTCATTCTATTCTTTAACTGGGTGAGTTATTCAATGCTTGAAGTACCATTTTATTCCTTGCATTTAAATAAGTATGGAAATTGACATAAAATTTCGTTTTCTCTTAACGAAAAGCTTAATTATTAATTATTCTGTTTAGTTATACGGAGGCGTTGCTGAAAAGTTGACGGAATGGGAAACACATCGAACGCAGTTGGAATTTGATGATAGTTACGCTTTCAAGATCTACTTACTGAAGTTTGTTAACTATTACTCATCTATCATTTATATTGCCTTCTTCAAAGGAATTTTTGCTGGGTCCCCCGCGAAATTCGTTAAACTCTTCGGACAGTGGCGGCAAGAAGAAGTATTAAGAAATCTTTGATTTTTTTCTTTTTTTAATAATCTCGCATGAAATTTTAATATTTTCTTATATTATGCAAAATATTTAATCGCATAATGACTATTTTATTATTTGTTTTTTATGTAATACCTCTTTTCTGTTTTTGCAGTGCAAGATTGGATGTATGCCGGAACTCTGCATTCAACTTACGGTGGTTATGGTTGGAAAACAATTGGCAAACGCAATTTTTGAAATATTTTGGCCGTAAGTAATGAAGTTCTAACTTTACGAATACTTTATAAGTTTTTTGTCTAATCCCGTTTTACTCTTTTGCATAGGGCGATGAGAAATCGGAGGGCATTGGCTGCATTTGCAAAAACATCTGATGGTGAAGACCAAAAATTGGAACAGTGGGTTCAAGATTATAATTTAATTAGTTGGAGTAAACGCTCTTTAGTTGATGAATACCTCGAAATGGGTCCGACACTCATAGTAACTGAAAAATTTCAAATTGTGTACTTATACTTTTCTTTTCATAGTATTTTACTTTTTATAGTGATTCAATATGGGTTTGTGACAATATTCGTAGCGGCTTTTCCCCTAGCGCCATTTTTTGCGTTGATAAACAATATTTTTGAAGTACGTGTGGATGCAAAGAAGATTCTAAAATTTTACAAGCGCCCTGTGCCGATGAGAGTGAAAGATATTGGAGTCTGGTACCCCATTATGGAATTTGTTGGCAAATTTGCAGTCTTATCCAATGTTAGGAAGGAAATATCATATTTAAATTACTTTAAATAAAAATATTAAAATAAAAATAAAATACTTAGGGAAATGAAAATCCCAGACTTGATATTGATATTAATTATTATTTTTAATTTCCCTTAGGCCTTTATTATAGCAATCACTTCAAAATTTATTCCAAAACTGGTGTACCGCTTTGGAATGTTTGAAACCGACGATCCTCGCTACGGAACTCTGGATGGCTTCTTGGAACACTCGCTGGCTTCTTTCAATACCACCGAACTGGATTCTCTACCTCTGTCCTACGTGATTAAGGGATCTGTTGAAGTCTGCAGGTGGCAATATAATAGAAATATGCTTAATACATTTGACTGGATAATTTGGTCTGGATTTTGTATAACTGCAAAATTTGGAACTGCTTAGATATCCGACGTATCGATATGGTCATCTTGAAAAACCGGAGTTGAGATACAAGCCAAATGAATTCTACTGGCGGGTGTGGCTGGCGCGTGTGCTTTTCATTCTTGTTTTTGAGGTACACCCCAATTTCAAGTTTATTTTGGAAAAAAGCATTAATATGGGCAAACAAATGTGGAACCATAATACAAGCTTATCTTTGAACATGAATTATAAACTCATTTTACTGAGCCACGTTTTCAAAGGGCCCCAACCCCAATAAAAGAATTCTATACCAAAATTTAGACTAACAACACCTTTACTTTAACTGTTTAACCATTAGTAGCCAAAATACACCATAAAATTAAAAATTTGGTTCAAAATAATTGTAAATGTTAATGGAATTTAAATTGTGGTCAGAGATTTTCATTCTTATATTTTTTAATTTATGTTTTTGTGTATTAATAATACAAATCAGTTAGTTTATGGTTAAATGAGTGCTTTGCATTTGTAATGAATGCTTCAAAGAAATTAAACATTGAATACTTTAGTTATGACCACATTAAAGGATATGCGTGTAATAAATGAAAAATTGTTATGTTCATGTTCTTAGAATGTGGTTGCCTGCATAGTGCTACTAATTCGATGGCTTATCCCAGACGTACCGCAAAAGCTGAAAGATAAAATTCACAGAGAGGAGTACTCTATTATTGAATTATTATGCAACACGAATTGAACAGGGCCAAAGAAGCTAAGAAACGTGGAAGTAATTAGTCTATGAGTGTACGCTAACTTTGAAGTCTTTGTCGTAAGATAACGTTTTTGTGAGTTTTTATAGATTCGCAATATTGCCAGTTTGGAGAACGACCAAGTGCTCAAGAATATTCTCTAAAAATTGGAAAATGAAGACCAAAAAGAAACTTAGTATTAACCACGAAAATGCTGTTAATTTTTAATACGTCCATTTCGAAAAGGAAAATTGCCAAGAAACGAAGAAAGGGGATCCAGAAATTAAACGAGGAAACAGAGAGTGTGGAAAGAAACAGAGAATGTGCAAATTAAGAAAAAAATCCAGCTTCTGCAGGAATTCCGGTAGCAGAGAAAGTAGAGGAGGAAGGAGAAATCTAAGATGACAATGAAAACGGAGAAGAAGCTACAGGGGTAGATTAACTTACAGAAGTAATACCCAAAGAGAAAACTGAATAAACAAAAGTCGCCATTTGTACAAGGCCTTTTTCTTTTTTAGGGAATGAAATTTTTTATATCATTCTGCAATGCAAAACACATTTTTAGAAACAAGGAGATGTTTATGTCAGTCCACGTGCAAAAATAATGTGTTGTCAATTGTAATATATATTTTCAATACAGTTACTATATCTAAATAAATTCTTTCATTCAAATTTGTAAAATAAAAAGTAAACTTTTATTAGAAATACAAATTTTACATAATCTCGTCTATTATACAGAGTAAGCATTAAACACGCCGTTCATGACACAAAGAGGGCGTCACAAAATTTACCGTAAAAATAGATTTTTCGGTAATTATTTTCGTTTTCTTTTATTTTCTTTTTTGTAACGCTGTAATGTGTCAATCACCCAACGATTGATAACACTTGAAGCCGTTGATCCAACTTTCGATAAAACATTGAAAAAGAAACGTCTGATAAAAATGGGGATGTGATGATGGGTTATCAGGTATGTTAAAAAAAGGACAAACAGAAGGATCAGAAAGTACCAAGGTTCTGGTAGTAGTTCTAAATAAAGTATACACAAGCTGGCTATTATGATACCTATCACATACTTTTTGCTGGTGATACTCAGAAATACCGTCATTACAAGTGCATGGAATGCAACTGGATGCCATCGTCCAAAAGTTTTGACAGAACCTTGATGGATTTCTCTAAATAACTTGAGGCTTTCTTTATGTCTTCCCAAATAATAATATGTGGCAGCAATGCTAGACTTAATTTTCAAATTGTTTGGATGATTCAGCCCCTGGACTCTTTCTTGAATTTCAAGAACTTCGTGGAACTCTTTTAAGGCCTCTCGGAAGGCAAATTGATATACTTTAACAGTCGCAATGTTGTTTTTAGTACCCAGAGTATCAGGATGCTCCTCTCCCAACAATCGTTCTTGCACTTCCAATACTTCTTCATAGTATTTCAGAGCTTCATTTTTGTCTTGCTGGCGTAGTACGAGAGCAATGTTGTGCTTCAGTTCAAGCGTAAACCGGTGTTCCTTTCCGTGGATTCCCTCACTCTTTTCTAATGCTTCTTCAAATATTCGCATGGCCGTTTCATACTTAGATAATTGCCAATGTACAAGTCCTATTTCATTGTTAGTTTTCAGCCAATCTCCATCTTCTTCGCCAAACAGCTGCTTTTGCTTTTCACAACAATTTTCCAACGTTTCAAGAGAATCTGAGTACTCACCCAATTCTCTCATAGCTTTTCCTTTCCAGAATTTCATTCTCAAAGTCAACCGACAGTCTTCGCCCAAAAGAGATTTCACAAAATCTACTGATTCTTTACTGAAGTCCAGAAGGTGTTTGTATTTCCCTGAATTGCACAATTCCTGGCATATTAACGAAACAAGTTCTATATGCTCTTTAACCATTTCCCTCTCCCGGGTTACATGTTGCCATACTATTTGGAAATGAAAGAGTTCATTATAAGAAGCTTCTTCTGCTGTCAGTATATCAATCATGCATTTAGTCATCTCACTCAAAACGGATCTAAATTCTCCTCGTTCTTCCAATTCGATTCGTGTAACTTCCTGCACTAATCGATGCACAGAAATTAACTTTTCCTTTGAGTAATTAATTATCGAGTATTTTCTGATGAGTTCAAATACTTTGCCAGCGTTTGCATCATCTGAAACTTTCCCCAACCTCTTCAGTATATTTACGACAGTCTCAATAGGAATATCATCGGGGGATAAGAAAGAAATTATATTCATTATGTCAATGGCTAATTGTCCATCCCCCTTTGATTCCCTTATCTTAGCAAATGTGACTCCCCAAGTTAAGAATGTCGTTTTCGACATTTCATCCAATATTTTATATTGAGGTAGCTTGTAATTTAGCAAAGCTTTCGTTTTAATTTCGATATTTTTAAGATAATTTGTAATAGCTTCATCCACATTTCCACAAAAGAGTAGCCGTTCTTTGATGTAAGCTGTTGCTTGTTGCATGGCAAGAGGAAAAAATTGCAGTCGGCGACACAATCTTGCAATTAGTTCATTAGTATTGTCCATTATTGCTTCGTTGGGACTCAGAGATTTTTGGAAGAATTGCATAGCGGAGGTTTCAGACAAAACTTGCAAGTCTAGAAGATTGCATTCAGTACCAAAGCAGTAACTGGCGTCAACGAATCTGGAAGTTGTTACGACAAAAGGTTTCAAAACAGTTGGAGGTTTTTTAGAAGATAAATTAATCAACAGTTTTAAAACTGGCAAGTCATAATTCTCCACATTGTCGAAGATAAAAAGCACCTTTTCTCCAAACAGTGTCTCATATACTTCTTCGGCAATTTCCAGACAAATTCTTTCTTTCCCCGTATCATCATTCAGGGAGGTTTTTAAGCACTTAGCCATACCGTGGAATGATTGCTCTATTGACTTTGTAGTTTCGGCATCAATCCAAATACTGTGACCTCCAACACTCTCGTAGAATAGCTTTGCGTAGTTTCTTGCCAATTCGCTTTTCCCGACGCCCCCTAATCCTGTTACAGCAACAATTGTAAAAGTCTTCTTGGTCATACAATCTTCGCAGTATTTTTCCAATAATTTCATTTCTTTATCTCTTCCCATGTAAAATCTGTTTGGTGCTGTGACACCAAACAAAATTTGTTCAGATATTTCTTTGGTTTTTGTGCGTGACATAAATTTTTGAAAAATGTTGTTGATTGGTGTAGCTTCAACACCTAACCGCCTTGGTTTAGCAGCTCCAGTCGACGTGGACTCCTCTGGATCGCATTTCCCTTCAATTACATCGGCACAGTGTCTATTCTTTGTAACTCTGAGTAGTCCCGTAAATAAAGCTTTGTTATCATCCCAGTCTTTTTTCATTATTAAAGTCAGCAGCTCTTTATTTTTTTCAAGCGAAGTTCTTCCATTTTTCTAGTTAGAATTTATTAGATATATTTTACTATGTTAGTTAGTTTAAGTATATGGTGGTTCCTATTTAATGCCGTGCCGCCAAAATTTTTTAGTTATTATTATTACCTATTATAAGTGAAGGGACTATGTTTATTTGTCTTCTGTGGTAGCTCATATGCTCATTGGCTTACAGCAAAAGGGCGCAGTCGTTTAAAAATCCAACCGAATTTATAAAAATTGAAATTTGCTAGATTTGCTTTTTCAAAATCTTAGATTTGCATTAGATATAAGCCGAGCCCCAATGAGCGTTTACTTAAATCTTGCCCGAAAAGCAAATAGACGATTTGCAGAAACGAATCGATCTAGCTTTCAATTTTTATCAATGCAGTTGAACTTTGTTAAGAATAGAATTTTTAAAAGTCTGCGCCCATTCTGCTGTAAGCCAAGGAGCATTTCGGCTACACAGAAAACAAAACTGAGCATACAAAAAACAAATAATCATCGACCATTCCATTAGAAGCGGAATTTTCCTTCTGAAGCAAAATTCTGCCAATTTTCCTCCATGACATGTGTAATAATAGTTATAAATATCTATAGTAGTAAATAATAAATCATTAATTGATGTAAGCAAATAAATATTTTAAAGCCTTACAATGAGCTCCTTTTCGTTTTCTGAAATGATATTTTCCTGAATCAAGTGCAGCAGTATTTCTGATAAGTTTGTAATATTTTTGGATAAAAATACTAAATTTCGTTTAATATCTGCCATTGCAAGTCGGTAAACTTATTCCGAAGCAAAGAGTCAGAGTAAAAAGTTATAAATGGCGTCGCCTTATCTTATCTAAGGTACTTATCACCATTACATGCCATACTTGGATGACGAATTCCTGATCATCACATTACCATATGATTCTCATATTCATTAACTCGCGTTATTTATATACACTACAGTTTCTGTTGCAGATACTGCATTCAAAAATACTGTTTTCCTACAACGCACGATGTATTTTCTGCTGTAGGACTCCAAACTGTTCAACGAAATCAACAGATAAAAGTATTTAGAGAGTTATAGAAGGCATTCAAGGCATTTATTATGTAGCGGAGCTACATTATGAGAACGCTCTGTCTGTCTGTCTGTCTGTATCCACTTTACTCGAGAACGCATTGAGATAATGAGTTCGTTAATCCATTCATGCGCGTCACTAATTAGATGACGAGGCATTTGGCTACCTTAAGAGAGTCATAGTTACTCCCTCCATTTGATTGAGCTTGGTCGAATTTCACCGATAATCAACCAATGATCAACCGATGATCAACCTATGATCAACCTATGATCAACCGATGATCAACCTATGATCAACCGATGATCAACCGATGATCAACCTATGATCAACCGATGATCAACCTATGATCAACCGATGATCAACCGATGATCAACCGATGATCAACCTAAGATCAACCGATGATCAACCTATGATCAACCGATGATCAACCTATGATCAACCGATGATCAACCTATGATCAACCGATGATCAACCTATGATCAACCGATGATCAACCTATGATCAACCGATGATCAACCTATGATCAACCGATGATCAACCTATGATCAACCGATGATCAACCTATGATCAACCGATGATCAACCTATGATCAACCGATGATCAACCTATGATCAACCGATGATCAACCTATGATCAACCGATGATCAACCTATGATCAACCGATGATCAACCTATGATCAACCGATGATCAACCTATGATCAACCGATGATCAACCTATGATCAACCGATGAGCAACCTATGATCAACCGATGATCAACCAATGATCAACCGACCAATAATCAACTGATTTCTCCGCTACATACTTACGCCGTTTTGCACAACGGGTTTATTTACTTTTGAATGTTGGTCATACATTGTTTGTTGTTAAATTGCAGTTTATAGTGTGGACTGTATTTAGCAGAAAGGCGTCGCATTTAGCTTTGTCGTGCAAGACTGCAGTTAAAACAGAATAGCAATAGTTATAATAGCAATAGGAAGCAGATACAAACAGCTCATTGGAGTAGACTTACCCCAATTTCTTGTGTTACTCAGCTACTGCATGTTACGGGGGGCAAAGTGAGACATGACCTGTTATACAACATAGCTGTAGTTAAAAGACAACGGCAATAGTTACATTACTAATTAATTAATTGTCGCGAAAAGAAGTAATTAACTAACTACTAATTAATTAATTGTCGCGAAAAGAAGTAATTAACTAATTACTAATTAATTAATTGTCGCGAAAAGAAGTAATTAACTAATTACTAATTAATTAATTGTCGCGAAAAGAAGTAATTAACTAATTACTAATTAATTAATTGTCGCGAAAAGAAGTAATTAACTAATTACTAATTAATTAATTGTCGACACACAATTTTGTAAGAACTGCCATGCTTTTGATACTAATTTAATGCATATTTTTACTTGCAGTCACAACAGACAAATTAGAAACAAATTTTTGCCATGCATCCCCGAGGAAATAAGTGACGATAACATTTTGATGTACCTTTTTAATGATAACACTAATGACTTTTTCAATATTTACAATTACGTAAAACATTGTGTTAAATAGTAATTATATACAGGATTTGGATATTTAGAATTAAGGATTATTTGACATGGATTATTATTTTTAATTAACATTACTTTGACCAAAATTGTAATTCTATATTCGTAACATGTCTTTGGGCGGGCGTGGCCTATGTTCAAATAAATACATGCATACATACATTAATTAATTGTCGCGAAAAGAAGTAATTAACTAATTACTAATTAATTAATTGTCGCGAAAAAAATAATTAACTAGTTACTAATTAATTAATTGTCGCGAAAAACAGTAATTAAATAATTACTAATTAATTAATTGTCGCGAAAAGAAGTAATTAACTAATTACTAATTAATTAATTGTCGCGAAAAGAAGTAATTAACTAATTACTAATTAATTAATTGTCGCGAAAAGAAGTAATTAACTAATTACTAATTAATTAATTGTCGCGAAAAGAGGTAATTAACTAATTACTAATTAATTAATTGTCGCGAAAAGAAGTAATTAACTAATTACTAATTAATTAATTGTCGCGAAAAGAAGTAATTAACTAATTACTAATTAACTAATTGTCGAGAAAGGAAGTAATTACCTAGTTACTAATTAACTAATTGTCCAGAAAGGAAGTAATTACCTAGTTACTAATTAACTAATTGTCGAGAAAGGAAGTAATTACCTAGTTACTAATTAACTATGCAAATCGCGCAATGCAAATCCATAAATGTCGTAGGCAGGCAAATATGTTTCTCCTTCTAAAGCATAATACAGTTCCTTTTATTAATGGAAGTTGTAGGTTCATTTTAATCTTTAATGTGCCTCAAAAGACTCACTATTACTAACTTAAAAATAATTTTATCACTTAAAGGTCAAAGGTTGGACAGTGTTCATCTGCAATTATCCCAATTGGTTCCTGAGTTAAGGAAACGACAGATATGCAGTGTTCTATTTTAAAGCACAAGAAAAGTTACAATGCCATTTGCTTATAATAGTGTGGTACGTAGAGCAGTTTCAAAACGTAGGTTTTTTATTAATTAATTTTTTTTGGACTTCTTGTTGCACTCTATGAACATTTATTATTTTATTATTTAACAACCCTTCTTTTACAGTCATTTTTTTTAATTTTCAACGATTACAACCAGTCGTACATCAGAGAAAATATATATATAAAAATCCTCTTATACATTTTACGAATTATCTACTTAAACTAAGCACTCCTTGATTACAACTAGTTCTTATAATTGTTTATTTATATATATATGACACGAAAGAAAAAGTTAATTGCTTGAAAAGTCCTCCAAGTCAATTTACTCATGTATGTGAATAGTATTTACTCCTAAATGTGCTTTGCTATTTGAATTTGCCATATATTAATTTATTTCTATTTTTTGTTCTATTATTGTGACTGCAATCCATCCATACTACCTCAACAAGAGAAAGGTCAGGTTTAAATGTTAATAGACAAGATCATATTAATTGTGTTGTCGAATACAATTTGCATGAATGTAACAGTCGTTTGCTTTTGAATTATAAAGCAGTGACCGAATTTAAGTCCAAAGGGTCTACAAGCTCTTAATTTTCGTAGACAGTATTTATTCTGGAGTTCTCTTTTCCATAGATGTCGAAACATTATAGATTCGTAGGCTACTCCTCCTAAGCTGGCGACAAGAGATTTCTCCATGAGAAGGTGAATAATAGACATTGCTGGGAAATACAGGTACATGGCAATTGGAATATGGTTCACTAATTTTATAGTGCTAAATGTAACGAGCATATGAACTACATTGATTACAATTAGGCCTATTCCTAAAGTATTTGCAGCAAAATCATTAAGGTATTGATTTAGTAACATGATTATTTGATAAATACGAATGGGTTCATGAATGTTGTGATCTCGGTCTTCAATGTGGCGAACGCCAGGACCGATTGCTTTCAAGGAGGAGGCAATCTTAGTGCAGTACATGAACATCATACCCACAAAGAGAAACATTGTCCCTGAACCATGGATCATCAATAGAAATGTTCCGGTGAAAACGGAGATGCGAGTGAGATAGAAATCATGAAATTCCTCTTGGAAATTTTCTCTTAAAAATCTTTGACCTGGATTCCAATCCCCTGCGAATGCAGATTGCACCGAAACTGAAAAGATATTCAGAAAGTTCAGTATGTTAATTGCCAGCATTATTTTTGAAAGTAATCTAGCAGTTCTTCTGTACTCGTCTTTTTCCATTTTAGTCTCGAATTTACTTTCTGAAATAATAATCAAATATTAGTATTTTCCATTCATTAATAATTACAATTAAATATTTTAGTATCTGAGTTTTTTTATTTATGTACCCGAAAATCTTATGAGGAATCGGACGAACGCGCTTACAAAGGTGGATATTTCCATTCCTCGTACGAATAGCATGATATCGAGGAACATTATGACGAAAATTCCAATATTAAACTGGATATATATGACAATTTTGTGTGCTTGGAATGTGGGATCTGGATAGTACAGTTCTTTCAACAACCGCATTGAAGTATACAGAAATGCGCCCAAGAAACACAAAACGTTTTGTATCCAAATGAAGTATCGCATATCGGACTTTGTGATTCTTAACCGAAGTTTCTTTTCATCCCAAGAAAATGGTGTAGCTTGAAGATAACCGAAGATTTTAAAGAATCGAGCCATTTCTTTCCAATAAAAGTGGAGATAATTCTCAGAAGAAATGCTCACAGGTTTTACTTTTCTAGAGCGCAGCATTTTTTTCCTTTTAAGGAAAATTCTTTCCAGAACAAGAAATATACGATTTTAATGGCTTGGTTTTCGTGGTTATTTTTATTCAGTTATGAAGCTTTGCTGGTTATTTTCCTGTTTAGGTTTTACGTCGGGCTGCAACTAACAAAGAAATCTTAATTGCACTACGTCTATATAATCCATTCCACGAATTTATTTACGGAAAGTATAAGCAATACCCTAAATAAATGTTAAAGTTGTTGACAGTTCTCTAAGTTCAGCTATTTTTTGTGGATATTACTATATTTAAGAGATATGGATAATTGAACTTTATGTATTACATTGTAATCTAAATTAAATCGTGAGTTCAACCAAGCCAAATCTTACATTGTACAGTTCCTTGGACCCATTTCACTACTTACTATAATGTAAATATTTTTTGTTGCTTTAGTCGAAGCATTTGTTCTTCTTTGTATGCTAATATAGATTAAAAGGAATTAAATTGGGAATTAAATAGAATAAATTCCTTTCTGATGTTTCTGTAAAAGAATCCAGTTAATCGAAATATTATTTACATTAAACTTTGTCTGCAGAGTATTGGAAATGTCAAATTGCGCAGTTTTCCGATGTTTGAACTTACAAGTTAATGGAATACTGGAATAGTAAAAATGTTATTGAGGTCGTCATATATATATAACTTTGGAATTAGAAATGCTTGCTCCCATAACATACGGGAATATTTTCTGCTATAAAATACTCAGGGTTTTGGATACAGTAATAAAGCTTTTTATCTGTTTTAATTCTGCAATTTTTTGACACTAAAGAGAAAAAATATTTATTTGATACGAAGAATAAAAAAAGTTTTTCCAAACAATATTCTTCATTAACATTACTGCATTGCTAAGATTCAATGGATTAGATACGAATTTCATATAGTCGAAAACAACAAATTTTAAAATACAGTAAAAAGTGATTAAATTAAGTAATCTATTATTACTTTGCTTATTCACTTACAATTAGTAATAATTTCGTTACACTGCATTAACTAACTCTTCATTAGCATTTGAAAGGCACTGATATTCCTGTATATTGGACATTAATTTGCTATAATATTTGCTTAATTAACCTTAATTAATATAGTCACATATATATTATTACTTATTTTACAACGAATTTATTACGTAAATAGATAAGGAAGTTTACGTTACCATAAGGAAATTACATTAAGAAAACTCTAGACTGCAAAATGTAAGGTTTAATCTTCTTGTGAACTTCCTATACCTGCTGCTTTAAGAACAAAAATTAAATTAAAATTAAAACTATACGATTTAGTACGTATTATTTAATAGTTATTAAAAATCTAATTGAAAATTTTAACACAACATTGACGTACAAATAATAAAAGTGGATAAACCAATTTTATTCAAGTACTTAATTTCGTCCATCGCAACCCTGTTTATGACATTAAAGATAATATTGCTGGAGAAATCAAGTGCGTATTTGCCCTGGCCAGTTCTATACTTTACTTATTGTGGATACCTATAGTCTTTGCTTGCTGTAAATAAGATTTTACTATTATTCATTTTAGTATTCAAATCAAAACAACATTTTATGTAAGCTGAGCAAATAAACAATATAGACAGTTAATTTGATGTATTCCTTTCTGATGTTCTTTTAATTGAAATATTATTTACATAAATGCTGATCTACTGATTATTAAAAATGACGAATTATTTTGTTAAGCAACGTGATACTTATTATAGACTTGGAATTAGAGTTAAACTACGATTTAATTAAAAAGACTTTAGCATACAAATCCAATGATAAATACTTTTGCCTGAGCTATTCCGTCACTAATCGATTAAAGAACTGACAGAAAGTTCTAATAGTGTAGTAGCATGATTAAAAACAATGTACTTTACAAATGAAGAAATAAATTGTTTAAAATTAGACTACGAATAATGTTTCGGAGGACAAACAATTAATAGACAATGAAGGAAGTAAGGTATCTGGTAATTGATGCATAATGGAGCATCAAGCTTTAATTTCAACGGACAAAATCAAATTAATTGTATTATCGACCACAATTTGCATGAATGTTACAGTAGTTTGTGACTGAATTAAAAAGCAAGGACCAAATGCAAGTCCAAACGGTTTACATACTCTTAATTTTCGTAGGCAGTATTTATTTTGCATTGCTTTTTTCCATTTTTGCCGAAATAGTTTAGATTGCTGGGCCACTTCTCCATAGCCAGCCATAAAGAATTTCTCCAAAAGCAGACAAATAATAGAAACCAATGGAAAACCCATGTACATAGAAACTGGAATATGATTCACTAATTTTACAGCACTGAAAGTAGCGAGCATATGAAAAGTATTCAAGCCAATTAGACCTACAGCCAGTGCATTTGAAATAATATCGGTTGATTGTTGATTTAGTAACATTATGATTTGATAAATACGGATGGCGGAATGAATCCTTTTACGGCTATTTTCAATGTGCCTAATAGCAGGGCATATTGACTTCAAACAGAAATCTACAAAAGTACAGTACATAAACAACATACCCAGAAGTAGATAATATGTCGCTGAAATATGGATGGCCAAAATAAAAGTTGTGATGAAAACTTCAAATTGAATGGGAAAGAAAGTGTGAACTTCCTCTGGGAAGTTTTCTCTTAAAAATCTTTGAACTGGATTCCAATCATGTCCGTAAGCACTTTGCAGAGAAACTGAAGCGCTTACAAGAAATATCATAATGCCTAATAACGGTACCGTTTTTGAAAATAATATTGCTCTTCGTTTTTGTTCTTCTTTTTGAATTTGTTTTCCAAATTCACTTGCTAAATATTGGTAAACAAATTTAAATTCATTTAATTAATTATCACAATTTAATAATTTTGACTATGAGTTTAATTAATTATTTTACCAGAAAATTGCATAATGAATCTGATGAAAGCATTTGCCAAAAATGTGACTGTGCACAAGAAACTAAATGAATTGTCTGAAAATTGAAAAATGAGATTAAATATCCAGTAGATGCAGCAATTTATCTTCTATAAAATGGCACTGACCCCATATTTTTAAAAATTTCCTGCGATTTTTAATAAATATTTGAAATTCCAGCTTTCCATTTGGCATATCAGTTATCCAACAGTAATTCAGCGAGATTAAGAAGCCGAAAGTCTGTCGGAATTAAATCGAAACGTGACCTTTTTTATAACTCATATCGGAAATGTAGAAAATCATTTATTTTAAATATGTTTCGACTCTTCGATGTAATCGATAGCGCAGAATTCAAATCTGACAACCGCTATGTCGTATCTCTAACACCCCACGATATAAGGGGTATACTTTACATATTGGAAATATAAAAATTCATTTATTTGAAAAATGCTTCGACTCTCTAAGGTAATCGATAGCGCAGAATTCAAATCTGCCAACCGCTATGTCGTATCTCTAACACCCCTCGATATAAGGGGTACACCTCAATATCGGAAATATGAAAATTCATTTATTTGAAATATGCTTCGACACCCCCGGGTAATCGAAAGCGTAGAATCCAAATTTGGCAACCACTATGTCGCAACTGTAACACCCCCCGATATAGGGGGTACACCTCACATATCAGAAATATAAAAATTCATTTTTTTGAAATATACTTCGACTCTCCTGGGTAATCGAAAGCGTAGAATTCAAATTTGGCAACCGCTATGTCGCAACTGTAACACCCCTAGATATAAGGGGTACACCTCACATACCGATAATATAAAAAATCATTTATTTTAAATATGCTTCGACTCTCTGAGTAATCGATAGCGTACAATTCAAATCTGACAACCGCTAGTTGTATTTATAACACCCCTCGATATAGGGGATATACCTCACATATCGCAAATATAGAAATTCATTTATTTGAAATATGCTTCGACACTCCCGGGTAATCGATAGCGCAGAATTCAAATTTGGCAACCGCTATATCACAACTCTAACACCCCTATAACGATGGGTGTTAGAGATACGACATAGCGGTTGTCAGATTTGAATTCCGCGCTATCGATTACCTGGAGGTGTCGAAGCATATTTCAAATAAATGAATTTCTATATTTCCGGTATGTGAGGTATATCCCCTATATCGAGGGGTGTTATAAATACAACTAGCGGTTGTCAGATTTGAATTGTACGCTATCGATTACTCAGAGAGTCGAAGCATATTTAAAATAAATGATTTTTTATATTTCCGATATGTGAGGTATATCCCCTATATCGATGGGTGTTAGCGATACGACATAGCGGTTGTCAGATTTGAATTCTACGCTATCGATTACGTCAGACAGTCGAAGCATATTTCTAATAAATGAATTTCTATATTTCCGGTATGTGAGGTATATCCCCTATATCGTGGGGTGTTAGAGATACGACATAGCGGTTGTCAGATTTGAATTCTACGCCATCGATTACGTCAGACAGTTGAAGCATATCTCAAATAATTGAATTTTTATATTTCCGATTTGTGAGGTATACCCCCTATATCGAGGGGTGTTACAGTTGCGACATAGCGGTTGCCAAATTTGAATTCTACGCTTTTGATTACACGGGAGAGTCGAAGCATATTTCAAATAAATGAATTTTTATATTTCCGATATTGAGGTGTACCCCTTATATCAAGGGGTGTTAGAGATACGACATAGCGGTTGTCAGATTTGAATTCTACGCTATCGATTACGTCAGACAGTCGAAGCATATTTCTAATAAATGAATTTTCATATTTCCGATATGTGAGGTATATCCCCTATATCAAGGGGTGTTAGAGATACGACATAGCAGTTGTCAGATTTGAATTATACGCTATCGATTACGTCAGACAGTCGAAGCATATTTCTAATAAATGAATTTTCATATTTCCGATATGTGAGGTATATCCCCTATACCAAGGGGTGTTAGAGATACGACATGGCGGTTGTCAGATTTGAATTCTGCGCTATCGATTACGTCAGACAGTCGAAGCATATTTCAAATAAAAGAATTTTTATATTTCCGATATGTAAGGTATACCCCCGATAACGCGGGGTGTTAGAGATACGACATAGCGGTTGTCAGATTTGAATTCTGCGCTATCGATTACCCCAAGAGAAGGGGTTTTCTTATTTATATTTTTTGAAGTATATAGTAGAACATTTAATGATTTCGGTAGTGAATTTCCAGGGTGTTTGGTAATAACAGTTTGTAAATGGCATAGTTTTTGTGAATGGTTAAAATGAGTTGGATGGCTTTAGGTGCATTTATCTCTGTACGTAAGTTTAGTACAATTCATTTAAATTCTTGTGCCCAGTCACAAATTAATATTTCCTTTCCTTTGGTGATCAAAAGAATATCAAATGCCATTGCGACAGTAAGCAAAATATAAAACTGGATATAAATTACTATTTTGTGTGCTTGAAAGGTCGGATCTGGGTAGTACAGTTCAATCAACAAACGGGCTGAGGAATAGACAGATCCTATGAAGAGCAACCAGAAGATAAATATCCAAGTGCAATATTGCTTATTGGAGTTGGTGATTTTTAGGCAAAGTTTCTTTTCATCCCAAGAAAATGGTGTAGCATTAAGATAACCGAATATTTTGTAGAAACTATCCACGACTTTCCAATAAATTAAAAGAAAATCGTCGCTGGAAATTTTCTCGGACTTAATTTTTCTTGAATACAACATCTTTACCTTTAATTCAGGCTTCTGTTTTTTATTAAAGTTCTATAAGTGAGCTGAAGGAACATATGCAATATAAATCTCATACGCTTTTATATTGCTTTGATATACGGAAATTACTAATATACGGAAATTACTAATACACGGAAATTACTAATATACGGAAATTACTAATATACGGAAATTACTAATATACGGAAATTACTAATATACGGAAATTACTAATATACGGAAATTACTAATATACGGAAATTACTAATATACGGAAATTACTAATATACGGAAATTACTAATATACGGAAATTACTAATATACGGAAATTACTAATATACGGAAATTACTAATATACGGAAATTACTAATATACGGAAATTACTAATATACGGAAATTACTAATATACGGAAATTACTAATATACGGAAATTACTAATATACGGAAATTACTAATATACGGAAATTACTAATACACGGAAATTACTAATATACGGAAATTACTAATATACGGAAATTACTAATACACGGAAATTACTAATATACGGTAATTACCATTATACTGAATTTACTAATATACAGATATAATACAATACCCCATTTCGCGTAAAGTTACATATATAGGTACAGTTACATATAGCTATACAGGCATATTTTAATTATATTTCCTGGTTTCACAGAATTAATAACTTGGGTTTTTAATACGGAAGGGAGCAAAATATTAGTTGAAAACGCTTCAGATTTCGGTCATCACTATTGTATGCCTTTCCTTAAAATTTATTTAACCGCATAACCGAAGTCTGTTGCGGATGAAGCATCTAATTAATATGCTCGACATGAACACGGAAAAAAGGTAATCCGTTTTCATACATAGGAATTCCAATTACTTTTATTTACAAATATATTAGCAGCAATTTAAATCTGCCATATGCTATTCTGCAAAAGTAATTTAATGTCATTAAACCATGCGGAAATCTGACACTGGGAGTATTAATCTTATGTTATGAATGTTAGTTCAAGAATCGCAATAAAACTGTATTCTATTTGCAGTCAATATTTTTCGCAGAGAGATGAGAGAGATAGAAGGCTTGGTATCAATTAATAATTGCTGTGCTATATTGTGCAACATTATAGTATAGTATTTTTGAAAAATATGAAAATTTCTTAACTTTTATATACATTTCACAAAATATAGCATTCAATAAATTGATAATCAATAACTGGCAATTAGAAAGATTGCAATGAAAACCAATTTAAGATGCGAAAGAAATTATTATAACTGGGAAAAATTAGGAATTCTGTGAAAAATAGTAGAACACAAAATATATATGAAGTTTCCAACCGATTTATTAGTTCAGATGTAGAATTTACTGACAGTACAATACTGACATACAGTCTTTGCGGTTACATTTTAGATATATCGGCATGCATATGAATATTTCCTATTTGGCAATACTAAGAACACTATAAGGAGTTAGTAAATATAAAATATTAAGGCTTAGTAAATAAGGAATTCAGGATTTTTAATATATGATATTGCTTTGTGATGTCCCTGTGATTTAATTATTCCTTAAATCGAAATACTATTTCCTCAAATGTTAATTTCGCAGGAATTTAAATGTTGAATAGTTTTGCTTGTCAATGTTTTAAGCTGTATGTTAAAAATACCATGTCCATAAACCGTGTGCAGTAATAATTTATACCACTCCTTAGTTGCTTTCCTCTTTCGCTCAAAATGCAGGGAAACCCATTTCCTTTATACATCCTTCATGAAATATTCCAAAACCGACTATATGCAAATTTAGGACAAATACAAAATTTATTCAACGCAGGCTTGCAAGTAAAATCAAAACACTATAATTTTGATAACATGAATATGGATTTAATAAAAAAACAGAAGGTTTATACAACTGAAATCTAAAATTCTAGTTTGTCTTCAAATAAAACTCTCCCAGAGTTCTAAAATCATATTTAGCTTTGCTATTTAGTGTTTACTTGAAAATATCCTTATTGCAGTGAATTTTATTAATAATACTTTCAAAATTTATAATCTTAACATTTTATTAAAAAAATATAATTTTTAATGAAAATACAGTATTGGATTAAGAATGTCTTGAATAGAATTATTTGCTTGGGAATGTTTGGCAAATTTCATAAATGCGTTTTATTCGGTAACATCCCACAACTGTTTTACATTGTCTGGATCACAAATGCTTGTAGTGACACCGTTTCCGCTTTCAGGAAAAGTCAGGCACCTCCGAGAAGAAATATGGATCAATTGGTAACCTTTAGCATAGCCATCAATCTTTTTCATTCCCCAGTAGGCTACTTTGTAATTACAACTATGGCCCGAAGCATAAACTCCCCCATTTTCTGGAATCAAGCACCCAGCCAGGCCAAAGGGTTGATTTTCCAGGCGAAACCCTTGGGAAATTTGCACACGGTTAGTTCCCTTCACTTTGGAAACCTCTAGTTTCCTAGGTGTCCTTCTCCAAATCGGAAGCAGTCCTGGATTCCTGTGAATATTAATTTATTGTTAATTTTGTGAATAATAATATATAATATTTATTATTTTCCACATTGGATATTGGAAAAACTTAGACACCTGTGAAAATTAACTAATTTTGGAATTTTTTAATTATAATATAAAATATTTACTATTTTTCATGTTTGATATTGGAAAAACTTACAAAGGGACACATCGATCGATGATAATTTGAGAACTTGCATTCTCATTGTCAATTGTTAAGCACTGAACCCTGTTGAAAGCAGATTTGAATACTAAACTTTGGCAATCCGCATTGGAAGAGTTATTAGCAAGGGAGTTATTGGAAATGGAGTTATTGGAAACGGAGTTATTGGAAATGGAGTTATTGGAAATGGAGTTATTGGAAATGGAGTGATTGGAAATGGAGTTATTGAAAATTGATATATTGGAAATTGAGTTATTGGAAATGGAGTTATTGGCACCGCAGTTATTGGCACCACAGTTATTAGAAAGGGAGTTACTGTTGGTACTGTAAATCTGTTTTGCACTTGCGTATCTAGGGTACCCTTCAGAATTTTGTAAACTGAAGACTACCAAAATGGGTGCACAAATAATAAAACGGAACGCAGACATAATGATCAGCTAAATGGACGTGATGGCAAATACAAGGTAAAATAAATGATTAGTGAATGAAATGATGAATGAAAAAAGCTTGAGATAACTATGTATTTATATGCTAAGCAAAACCACGGTTGCTCTTCAGCAGAGCATATTAGATATAGTTGCGTAATTTAAGTAAGGGATTTTACATTTACAGAAATTATCCTGAAGTATATCCACATTAGTTAGGGAAATCCAGTAGGATAGGTAGGTAGGAAACCCAGAAAAAAGAACGTCAGCACACTAAGCCCTAAAGAAATCTGAAATGATTGATTAAAGAAATGACTGCTGGAAGTCACTTGAGAAATTTTTCGACCCCAAATGACTGTTGGAAGTCACTTGAGACCATATCGACCCCAAATGACTGCTGGAAGTCAGTTGAGACCATTTCGACCCCAGATGACTGCTGGAAGTCACTTGAGACCATTTCCACCCCAAATGACTACTAGAAGTCACTTGAGAGCATTTCGATTCCAAATGACTGATGGAAGTCACTTGAGACCATTTCGACCCCAAATGACTGCTGGAAGTCACTTGAGACCATTTCGACCGCAAATGACTGCTGGAAGTCACTTGAGACCATTTCGACCCCTAGTGACTGCTGGAAGTCACTTGAGACCATTTTCACCCCAAATGACTACTAGAAGTCACTTGAGACCATTTCGACCCCAAATGACTGCTGGAAGTCACTGGAGACCATTTCGACCCCAAATGACTCTTGGAAGTCACTTGAGACCATTTCGACCCCAGGTGACTGCTGGAAGTCACTTGAGACCATTTTCACCCCAAATGACTACTAGAAGTCACTTGAGACCATTTCGACCCCAAATGACTGCTGGAAGTCACTTGAGACCATTTCGACCCCAAATGACTGCGGGAAGTCACTTGAGACCATCTCGACCCCAAATGACTGCTGGAAGTCACTTGAGACCATTTCGACCCCAAATGACTGCTGGAAGTCACTTGAGACCATTTCGACCCAGTATGACTGATGGAAGTCACTTGAGACCATTTCGACCCCAAATGACTGATGGAAGTCACTTGAGACCATTTCGACCCCAAATGACTGATGGAAGTCACTTGAGACCATTTCGACCCCAAATGACTGATGGAAGTCACTTGAGACCATTTCGACCCCAAATGACTGATGGAAGTCACTTGAGACCAGGTCGACCCCAAATGACTGCGGGAATCACTTGAGACCATTTCGATTCGACCCTCGAATGACTGCTGGAAGGCACGTATGAGACCATCTCGACCCAAGGGATGGATGGACGTGATTGAGACAAGTTCGACAATTAGAATGGTAAGTAATGAACCATTTCGAACAACACCAAATGACTGATGGAGGTCCAAGGGGACCCAGTTTCGACCCCCCAAATGCCTGATGGAAGTCACTTGAGAACCTTTCGACTCCGCAGATGACTGATGGCAGTACACTTGTGAGACCATGACGGACCCCAAATGACTGTGGAAGTCACTTGAGACCATTTCTGACCCCAATGACGGATTGGAAGGTCACTGAGTAGTACACATTCGATCGACCCCAGAATGACTGCTATTAGTTAGGAATAATTGAGACAAGGGCGCCGAAAGACGGGCGAATTTCGAAATTCAAATTGTAAAGCTATCCTTGGAGATCACGAATCGGAACCCCACAGAAAGTTAGGGAACGTGCAAAGAAGTGGGGCGAACAACTCCTTTAGTGATTCAAAGAAATCCGTTTACTACTGTAATTTCTATTTTAAATTTTGCGTTTCATAAATTTTGGTTGTAGTAGGTCTCCCAAAAAATCTATTTGTACTTTAGCTTTCATTGCTACTCTGAAAATTTACAGAAGGTAGTTGAATAGATATAATTTCGATAAAAAATACAATGTTTTTACAACGAGTTTCTTCTAAAACTGCTTGAAAAGTATTAAACCATTAATCGAGAATTCATTATTCAATAAAAAAATTTACCAACATAGAATTCAGTGGCGGTTCTACAGTTAGGCGGACTATGCGGCCGCCTAGGGCCTCGCACCTATGGGGGCCTTAAGCTTGGTCATTCCGCGGAAGATAATAGTACCCTGACTTACCACCAGCCAATAAAACGCAAGTATTCTCCTTTGAGACAAACATTCTTCTAGATTTTCTTTGCAGTTTTAAGTAAAAAATTCTTATTTTGCTACAAATGATGAAATAATTGAGCTGCGAATATTGCTGAATATTTCCATCCATATTTTACACTTTAAAGCCTAGTATTCAGTATTTTATTTCCCTAACAACAATTTTGGGTTAAAATTTTCATTGCTCACGAAATATTCTCTCAGCAAAAAACAATGTATTTTTCGCAGACCTACTCCTGCAAAATCGCAATGTGAACGGAATTTTCGAGGTGAAAAATCTTATGAGTACTAAAAACGAAATTGGAAGCGAAGAAAAAAATTTACGAAAACAGGCCGAAAAGTGGAATTGAATAGTAGGCTTTAATATTGAAAAAGTTTGTGCTGCTGGTAAATAAACGCATTTATCCCCATGTTATCTTTAAATGTTAAAACATTTTCACCAGCGTGGAAAAAGACGTTTCTTTGTATCATTTGTCTTTCAAAAGCGAAAAAAGTACTTGTATTCCTCAATCGCCTTCAAAATTCAAATCAAAATTTTGCAGCCACTTTTTCAGATTTTAGCTGCTTATTACAAATATTATAAGCAATTCCACATTATTCCGTCTCTTTCACTTTGGGCCAGGAATATTGTTATCCTTGAAATAGGGTCCGCAAATGACTAGGATTTTTGTCTAGGGCCTCCCGGGTATTTCAGGTGGGCTCAAATGAAAAAGTTCACAATTTTCTACAGTGAATTGTCATTTGAACCGACCCTATAAAGAGCTCATGTATACAACCTTAGCAACGTTCATATTGTCTTTTGAGGAGTATCTGATACCTATATAAACTTAGTTTATTTTTGGTTTACTATCAAATGATGTATTTTCACTAATTTTTGATATCATCTTATGTGCATTCTCTCGATAAAGGCTCCTAAACTGCACATGCTTTCGCAAACTTTCGCAAACTGATTTGCATCGTGCAGGTATTTCAGATATTAAAGTAAAATACAATTGCGATGGGCAACAACGTTTAGTTGCAAAAAAAATTATGAATGTCCCCTAATTTTACTTTATTTTGTTTATTATATTTTCGAAAATTTTGATTTTCAAATTCGCCCTTCTTCGGCGCCTTGTCTCAATTACTTTGACCGAAACTGATCAACAGTAATTTTTTTCACATTTATAGCTACCAGAAGCCCCAGATATCCATTTCGGCTGAAATGGACTGCTAGAAGTCAGGGGGAAGTATATCACCCCAAAATGAGTAGTACAAGTGCGGGGAAATTATTTTGAAATGAATGTTCGATGCAACGAACATGGATATCGTTTCGGGAACCTGCTTGGTCGGGTTTTGCTAGTCCGAAGTTGCACTTTCATTACCTCGTCACCTGTTTATGAAAAAATTGGTATCCACAGAAACACCCTCTGGGTCCTGTCGTGGGCTTGGCAATATTCGAATTGAGTGAAATGCTTATGTGGAACCCACTAATCTGTATATTTGTAACCCGGGTTATGGGGAACATTGCGTTTGACATTTTCTGATAAAAAATCTTCAGCCCAGGCATTTCAATGGAAAACCAATGGAAATGAGCCCAAATGTCTGGGCTTACCCGATACCCCTCTTTTACTGAGCTGTACGTTTTAAGCAATATTTTTTTCTCCCCTTCTCTATTGTATAATTTTAAGATATTTACAATGACTCTGTTTTCTTAGCAATGGTACAAGCAGCAAACATTCCGGGAGCTCAGCAGCCGCGGAGAGACAGTCTGAGGAATATGGTGCACTTGTGCGATTTCGCAACTCCGTGAAGTACAGTTGGGATGGACCCTTCCCACCGATTTTCTATGATATGCTCGATATATTTTATTTTGCATCCAATTGATGCTAGTACAGTATTTACTATTATTGTAGAAATATTTGAAATTGACTGAATATTGAGCATCCTTTTATTGTACTACTGTGCAAGCTACTTGATAGTAAAGAAAACTTCTTTTCTTCCTCAATTAACTATAATCGTGCATTATAACTCTCTTATTTCTCTAGTTAATTCTAAATTTACTATAAATCAACTGATTTTTGTCTCATAAATCCATAAAAAACACAATTCAGGAGGAATCCGAAGAAATGGTTTTAGTTATTGAGAAATGGCCTCGTCCTGGATCTCTCCCGTGGGAAGTCGAATCTATGGAAGCAATTCACAGACTAGAATGTCTCATAGATAGAAGCCCAAAAAGGTTTACTTCCCCAGTTTCGTTTTCCTTCATTGAAAAGTTATGGAATTATTAATTTACAAGCTCTCTCACTCTCTCCTTGCCATGAATGAGATGAGCACTTACTTTTACATATATTGCACCTTAATATCTGTCTATTTCCAGTTAGGAGAGAAACGGCTCAAATTCTGAATGCTACTTATTACAAATCAGGAAAAGGGTACTACTGTGAAAATTAGCCAATGATTTTCTTATAGGTTTGCTGTATCAAAAGTGATTGAATAAATATATTTATTTTCAGAAAATCCCTATGGATATGGTTGTTGTATTGCCAAAAACGAATATTACATGTAAAAGTGCTGCTAACAATAATAATTCCACAATGGAAAACCCTAAACTAATTTTTTTAGTAAACTTGAATGTCATTTGAAAAGAGTGTAAAGCCTACACTACTTTTTTAGTACTTCGAATTTCATTGAAATCCCTAAATTAACTTTACTGAAGTGTAGGCTGTCTCACTCATTTCAAAGATTTAAACTTTAAGCTACCCATTTTAAGGCAGACATGGCCATGAATATGAACCGACGACAGAGGCAGCCATTGATACATTACATTCACATGTACGATAAGCAAAATTCTGTTAATTTTGTTTTTTAAAAGATGCTTTTGAAATGATATTTGCAAATGATAAATGATATTCTCAGGTGCTGTACGAAATCTTTGATGTCTGAACTTATCAGAGCTTAAAAGGGCTCGACTAGTTTGCCGACAATGGTGCAAAGCTTCTCGATATAGAATGAAATCCATTTCAGGAGTGGGAATTGGGAATCATCACATGCTAAAAGGGTACATAAGAGCATTTGGGGGACCTCGAGATCACAAATCGGATTTTTCGTACATGAGCAGGCAAAATTAAATTTTTTTTGCTGCAGAAAAGGTGAAATTCACTAGAAGAACTCCAGTGTCACAATTAAAACTTCTACCAACTACTTATGAAGAATACAGGAGATTTATTGGATTGATGCCCTATATAAAATCTCCGAAACATGGATTTCAATGAACACTAAGAAATTGGACGCTGTTCTCCGGAAGTTTACAGAAGGGATAACTTCTTTTTATATTGGATGGGACGAGGAGGAATTAAAAATCCACGTCGAAGATATTCTTTTGCGTCCTGAGTTTTCAAACCTTATGGACTTGCGTTTACAATTTCCTTTTCAAATCAGCAAAAATTCCGATGTCAGTTTAAGATTTCGTGGTCTGAAGGAACTTCATGTCGGAATAAATTGTGGGAAAGATCTGATTAAGTACATTTTAAAGAATTGCTACACCCTCAACCGACTCTCAATTGGATTCAATTTTCCTTTTCTCCAAGGGACTGATAACTCAAACCCGGCAACAAACTCTACTAATTTTATGGACGCTGTGTTCGAAGCATTCGACGAAAATGTAATTTTGAGAGAAACAGTCATATCCTTCGAGTTACATCTAGCCATCGAAGAAAGAGTCAACGGCGAAATCCTCTAGGATTTCCCCGATGAATTTGAAATTGGATGGAGTTTTCTTCCAACATTGAGCTCGGAATTGCTGTTTCAGAAATTAATGAATCTAAAGTTACGACTGACCAATGGACATTTCTCCGTTGACATGACTGGAAAATTGGATGGTCAGTTATTGCATTTCCTGGAGTCGCAAAAGAATAGTTTGAGGACTCTGACTATTTCTTGTCTTCCTCTGGGAGTTGATCTTCAAAGCGTTGAATTTCAACTACCGATTATGAGTAAATTGGAAGAGCTCTCCGTAAATGCAAATATCTACACGAACTTCTATAAAACCCACCGTCTCCCAAAATTGAAAGCAGGGTGGAACAAATCGGACCTGTATTTGTAAAACTGGAAGAATGCTTTGCTTCGCATTATTTAACTCTCTGTCCATCCGTGGAGAAACTAGATTTGACGAAATTGGCTCTGCCGTCCTCACAAATTCTTACTGGAATGAATCGTCTTTTTCCAAATGTGAAAACTTTGATGGGCAGAATAGAGGACGCTGCTGAATTGCAAGTCCTCAACCTCCACCTCCTCCTCAACTCCCTCCTCAACCTCCTCCACCTCCTTCTCAACCTCCTCCTCAACCTCCTCAACCTCCTCCACCTCCTTCTCAACCTCCTCCTCAACCTCCTCAACCTCCTCCTCAACCTCCTCAACCTCCTCCACCTCCTTCTCAACCTCCTCCTCAACCTCCTCCTTCACCTCCTCCTCAACCTCCTCCACCTCATGCCACCTCTGCCTTACTTCAACCCAACCCTATCCCTCTTTTGTCATCCCCGGTAAGGAGCATCGTTACCCGTGGATTATATCCACTGAAAATTAAAGTCGAATGGAACCAGTCTATCCATCTGAGGTGGCTCTTGCGAGAACTAGGTATCAGGAGGAAAAGTATTCATACGGTCATCGCTTGAGAAGTGCAAGTCTGAAGTGTGCTTCATTGTTGTATTAGAAATTTCAGAAAAGGAAATTTCTTTTACAAATGAAAAATATATGCATCAGAAACAGAATTATCAAAATCGAAAAAGGGTTTAAGTTTTGTGTCTGACACACACATTTCAATATTATTCGAAAAATTTATGCATCAAAAACGCTGTTAAATGCTGTATTATTTGGAAATTTTACATATGGCCGGTTTTGGTAGTTTTCCTGTAAAATATATGATAATAAACTGAAGCTTTAAACAATTGAAGTCTAAAATGCATTTGCCTAACTTGTTTTCAAAAAGAACTATCCCGGAGTTCCAAAGATATATTTATCTTTACTATTTTTACTGTTTATTTGAAAATCTCCTTACTACAGTAAATGTTATTAATGGATTTACAAATGCCGTAAAATTTGCAATTTTTAAATTTTATTAAATGTAGAATTAGGAATGCGTTGAATACAATTATTTAGTTTAGAATGGTTTAAACTGTCATTTATTGGTTTTCTTCAGTAACGTCCCACAACTGCTTTACATTGTTTACATTACAATTGCTTGTAGTGACGCCGTTTCCACTTTCAGGAAAAGTCAAACACTTTCCAGAAGAAATATGGACCAATTGGTGACGATTGGCATGCCCGCCACTCCTTCTCATTCCCCAGTAGGCTACATTGTAATTACAACTATGGCCCGAAGCATAAACTCTTCCATTTTCCGGAATCAAGCATCCAGCCAGGCCAAAGGGTTGGTTTTCCGGACGAAACCCTTGAGAAATTTGCACAAGATGGGTTCCCTTCACTCTGGCCACTTCAAGTTTCCAAGGGGTACTCCTCCAAATCGGAAACACTCCTGGATGTCTGAGAAAATTAATTAGTTGCGGAATTATTCAATAATAATATATACTATTTATAATTTTGCATATTTCATATTTGAAAAACTTACAAAGGGACACATCGATCGATGATAATTTGGGAAATCTCATTGTCAATAGTCAAGCATTGAGTACTGTCGAAAGCAGATTTGAATACTAGGCTTTGGTAATCTGGATTGGAAGAGTTATGGGTCCCAGAGTTATTGGTACGGGAGTTATTTACAATTGAGTTATTGGTATCAAAGTTATTTTCACGGGTGTTATTGTCACGGGAGTTATTTTCGCGGGAGAAATTGGCACCGCAGTTATTGGCACCGGAGTTATTGGAACGGAAGCTACTGTTGGTACTGTAGATCTGTCTTGCACTTGCGTAGCTAGGGTACCCTTCAGAATTTTTAAAATTCAGAACTACCAAAATGAGTGCACAAATAGTAAAACGGAACTCAGACATAATGGCAGCAACTAAATGGACCTGATGGAAAATTGTAGGCGAAGGAAATTGTAGTTTGGGAAAACTTGTGCATTTATGTGCTAAGCAAAACCACACATGTTCTTTAGAAGAGTTAGCTATTATTTCGTTGTTTAAGTAGGGGATTTTACATTTACAAAAATTATCCTTTAGTTTCTACGCATTAGGTTGGGAATTCCAATTAAAAAGACGTCAGTTTAAAGAAATCTGAAATGATTGATTAAGGATATGAATTTGCTCCAAAGCAACACCCTTCTGTATACATTATAACGGAATTAAATGATTCAATTTACAATGTAATTGCTTACATTGACTAACGAATGCAATAAATGTTCCAGTTTGGATACTTATTGCTTATGTCAGTTTTACTCTGGTTTAGCTTAAATTAAATTTTGCGGTTTTCCTGCTCTGTGAACTTGCGAGAAAACACTTTACCTTATTTTCAATATGCTTTTATGTAAATGCATTTTTCCATTCAGATGATTCTCAATAAATAACAATATCTCTAGAAAACAGTGAATTTTATTATTCCTGATACTTCAGCTTCATACCTTCAGCCTTATAACTTTATTTGAAATACAGCAGAATTTAAGGAATTAGAAACAAATCATTTACTTTATAATTTTTCGCGAGTCTCCAACTCTGGTAAATGCAGAGATTTCCCACAACTGTTTGGCATTGTTCGCATTACAATTGCTTGTAGTCACACCATTTCCGCTGTCAGGGAAGGTCAGACACTTTCCAGAAGAAATGTGGACCATCTGTCGAAGATTTGCATTAGTACCACTCTTTTTCAATTCCCAGTGGGATAAATTGGAATTGCAACTAGTTTTCGAGGCATAAACTCCTCCCCTCTCTGGAATTAGACACCCAGCCAAGCCATAAGGTTTATTTGGATCGCGGTACCCTTGAGAAATTTGCACTCGGTTAGTTCCCTTAACTTTGGCTACTTCAAGTTCCCATGGGACTCTCCTCGAAAACGGTCCGGGTCGCCTAAGAAAATTATAGTTTTAGTCATGAACTCAAAAATAACAAAAATAGCTTATTGTTTGGAAATTATTATTAAATTTAATATTGGATGGGAGAAAACTTACTGAGAGACACATCGCTCGATGATAATTTGAAAACTTTGATTCCCATCGGAACTGTCTCTTGTTAGACACTGATCATTATCGAAACCAGATTTGAAAGCTAAGCTTTGGTAGTCCGAATTTGAAGATTGTCTGGCAGAGCGGACACTGGCGTAGCCACTGTACCCATCGGAATTATGGAAACTCACTGCAGCCAAAAGGAGTGCCGAAAGAGTAAAACGTAACTGGGGCATAATGACCAGATAAACGGAGAGCAAATTTGATGAAGAATTGTAGGCAATGGAAATGATAAATTTAAGGAAACTTGCGTTGCCTTTTTATGTACTTCATAGCCACAAAGTTCTTCAGCAAAGCATATTAGGGATTTCTTTGAACTGTAGGATTGCTTATTCTAAAAAATTATTCTGATTATTCAGCTTACTAATTATGTGGTAAGACATAGAGCAATGACAGATAAAAATAAATTCAGTACATCATATTGTAAGGAAACCCAAAATAAATAGTTATTCATTAGCCAAAGCTGCTGTAATTAAATATTGTGGTTTTCCTACTTCGTGTGTTTTAGTGCAAACATATCCAACACCAACATTTTTTCTTAGCATAATTATTTATTATTTACCCCATTTTCTTTCTCACAAGGCAAAATATTTGCCATTAGGCATACAGTTTACAATTATAAATATTGATTATTGGTTTCATTTTAAAATAAATTAAACATGTTGAAGACTTTTCTTTCTGATAAATAGCGTTCTTCCAAATGCGAATGTAATTAAGGAGTTATTTTGCAACGATGGATACCTATACCAACTCCTGCTAGCGTGTGATAAGAAGGACGAATTCCAAGTAATGTCCATTTGATTACAGTATTCATATTCTTGGGATCCAAATAGTCGGTTTTCATATCATTGACTTTTTCCTGGTCAACGGAGAATGACTGAAAAAGCAAAGTAATTATCTCTCTGCCCTTATAATGTTAATAACAAATATCTAAATATAATATATATTAACAGTCATATATAAACTCTATAGTTGCTTACCTAGTCCACCCACAATATAGGAAAACCATTTCCTTTAGGTCTGATAATACGACTGAAGCTGCTTATAGGGCTGATGTCTAATGTACATTTACCATCGTATATTTGCAGTCAGAACTATTCCATAGTTCTAAGAAAGTATTTTACTTAATTATTTTCTTATTTTACGTCGTTGAGTACTGTATATTAAATTATGCTTTTCAAACTGAAAGTTTCTCGAATAAAAATTCTTTGCAATTAGGAGTTTTTACCTATATACCGGTTCCAAGTACGCAGTTGTTTGGTGATATTTGCGATTCGGTGACAAATCGGCATTTTCTTGGTAAGTTTTATTTCCATCTAAAAAATACATTGCCGACATGACAAAAGGACACTCTAAAAATATTAATTCAATTAGTTGGGATTTAATTTTAATTAAATATTAGAACAAAATCTATAATTTTGTGAAAGCAAATGCATTGAATGGGGAATTTTTATAAGGATTTCTTTCTCGATATGGGGAAATGTCCAATACTCCACAATAGTCACATTCATTACTGATACTTTCCTTTAGGCAAAAGCGGCAATTGTCTTGATCAACACGTGGACCTGCAAATGTGTTATTGGTGTAAGTAAATTGATAACTTTTGATTCCCAATGTCTCTGTTTCCTCTCCATAATTCACTCTAACCTACCTGCACATATCCCGGATATGCAGATATCCAGTTTTATTTCTTTATTTACTAAAGGCAAGAAGATAGCAGAGCCAGATGTCCCGCTTATATAACCTAAGTCTGCTTTCCGAGTAGCCGAACCTGGTTTTGTGATTCCACTCGACGATTTCTCTTTTTGCCGGAAGAATCACTTTCAGAATTGATTAGGTAATTCCACACTGTTATTTTTCTAAATAAATATTTAAAATTCTTGGGAAACTACAAACTTTTAATGTTCACAGTGACAAAATAAATTAAATGTTAATTCAATACATCTTTAAAAATTCCAAAATTTTCGTTATCAAACTTTTAGCTCTCTAGGGACTAAACCTCCCATGAGGCTAACACCTGTAACACTAACTCCTCTTTTTATTACTTTCCCCAGATCGATACAAAAAGGCGGAGAAAGCAATGTAATGGTCTCAGAAACTACGATTTTTTTATTACCGGCAAAAAATTACTGTAGCAGAATCAAACAGAATTGTAAGTCAAGATTAAAAAATTTGAAGAAATTTTAATCGGGTAATGTTTTCAATTTACGACGAATGCTGGATTTATACGTCATGTATGTAGACTTCATACTCATCAAGATCATTTCCAAATCAGAAGCCAATGTGTTAAATAAGTTTTTGCTGTAGAAAACTGAGTATTTCGATACATTAAAATAGTGTATGGTTTAGAATAGAAAAATATTTCTAATATATTTATCAGTTTCCGTTCCAACTATCAAATTATTCAAAAACAGCGAGAAGGTCTCCTTTCTTGAAATAGTAGTCCATCTAAATGTTCGACACTGTAAAAAATATAAATTGTATAAGTTGTATTGGCAGCATTTTACCAATAATCCCATCTTTCAGAACCACTTAAAAGCAAGGATGCTGACCAAGGGTTTTTGGAAATCCCCGAACCACTTTTTTGGGTTTTTGATTGGCAGGAATGTGAAATAAACCGTAATTTTCGTAACAAATTACAATTTCTGTAAAAAATATGAACACATTTGACAATAATAGTTAGTTAACAAAAACCCCAATAGACAAGTTTGCCCAAAAATCCATGGGTTTTTGCATCCTTGCTTGAGAGTCGTCCATCCAGTAATACATAGTTATTACAAAATATGAAGTTTATGAAAATATGTATGACTTACTGACTTAGGCAAAATATCACAGAATACGAAAAACTCAGTACACATTTCTCACTATATCGTCGTCTCTTTCTTCTAAAATCCTTCAATTTTCTTAACCAAGTGGCCTAATTAAATAATAATTGATAGACTTAAAGTCAGCTTATACCAAAACTAATCACTGATTGCTATAGCACTGAACACCATATGCATAACCCTACACATTTTGACATCTGTAAGGCCTAATTTTGCTCAATAAGCAGCGAAGAATTTGTCTAGAAGTCTTTGAAGTGTGCGTCAGGTATTCATGTATAGATGCTAATATAAGTGTGTTGGACTAATATTTGGCAAAGGGTTAGAGCTTCTTGCCTAAGATATATCAAAATCTCCAATGGCATTAATAATATTAGTTCGCTTGAAATTCTTTTGAGCGTTGGATATTATAAGCATTTCAAATGTACATCAGCTTTTACATAATATTCGAAAAATTTTAAAATTGTCTTTCAGGAAATCATGAATGGTTGACAATAGATTAGTTGGGGAACGCTTGATGAGTGGTAGGCAACACTTTTGTTGTAAAAATTCATTCTTCTTCGTCGTTGGAAGAAATTGCCGTTTTTATAAACTTCAAAACCAACGGCCTCACAAGAAGATCTTGAGCAAACATTGTAGTTTCTAGATGTAATTGAATTGAATTTCAATTGTAATATTGAAATATTTTGATTTCTTGATCAGAGAGCACTTTGATGTCGACTCTATGGTCAAAATGAAGTAGACACTATTTATTTAGAATATTTTAGGTACATAAAAGTGATTGTAACAATGAGAGGTTTTCCAGGGAAGTGAATGTAACACTTTCATAATGCAACAATATAGGCAAGTACAACGGACATGCCATACAATGTGAATACCAAATATTGTATTGTAGAATGAACAGGTACTACAAACTCCGTAGGATGGACATTAGGAACTACGCCTTAGACTGACATAATACATTGCATAATCATTTTTATGCGTAAGCTATGTGTGCTTGATGTACTCCTTATCGCGTACGATACTATTGTATTTTTATTTTAATCTATTTTCTGGTCTTAAAATACGATTGCTAGTATCTTAAACCACTTTTACGAACTGCTAATTATTTATTATTGTATACTAAGTTCATCTTTCTACTATGTATGTACTGGATTCGATTATGAACTGTTGTACTCTTGTCAGTATCGAGTCTTTTATTGGCTTTCTAAACTTTTACAGTAGCTTCCTGATCTTCTATGTACTTAGCTTAAGTGAGCTTTTCGATGTTACAAGGTTTAGTTACTATATCACATTCCAGAGAACTATACGTTCTACTTGTGTCAGGATTCTGTACAGAGGTTCAATTCTGAGAATCCGTCCTCTACTTCCATATTTTCAGCATTAAATCCAACCAAGCGTCAGATGATTGTAGTTTAGTTGTCAATCGTTGTATCTCCTTCTCTTTTACCACGTTCTGTTTTTGTTCTTCCTCTATTGCTGTCAGCAACTGGTTATTCTGGAATCGACAGTTTGTCACTTCTGTGATGAGTCGACTTTCCGCTCGTGTCAGTTGCATTTCCTTTTCCTTCAGACTCAATACTGCATCTGTGGCAGTATTGGTTTCAATTTGAGCGTCCAAAAATTTCATTGTCAGCTTCGTAATGGATATTGTTAATTTCCTAATTTTATTCTCGTATTGCTGCTTCAAGACCATGTTCGGTCGGTGTTTCTGTTCTATCTGGTTTTCCACACTTCATTGTGCCTTTCTTCCAGCTCACACTAATTCTTTAACTGGATCACTCTACTTTGGGCGTCCACTAGCTCTAACACTTGTTTTTGGAACACAGTGATCGCCTTCCAATATAATTTTTTATGGGCTTCAGTCTTGCGCCTCTTGGTCGAGCATTTCAAAATCTTGAAATTTGTTGTTCGCAGCTTCACCAATTTGCTCACCTTCCATTTTTTCATATGATTTTTTATGATGTGCACAAAGGAATTGATCTATTAAGCGAATAGTTTACAGAGTGCTGAATGACAATTAATTCTAGATTGAGTGTTTTATTACTAATTTTTACTCTGCTGTTTTTTGTGTCGGTGCATATTAAACCACGGTGTGGTTTCCCTATTTAAGGATAGGGTCGTGTTTAAAATAAATACTTTAGTATTGTTTTGACAGTTGTGGTTACTATCACCAATACTAGCAAACCTACTTCTAATGCCGTTAACCCCTTCCATACGCCTGACATGTAATTCCAAGCTAAGGACGAAAAAATATTAAACGCTGGAGTTCCTAGTTCTGATGGATGTACTGGAGTATATGATATACTCATTCCTTCAGTTCTGGAGTCCTCATCCTTAATAAAGTGGAGTTTTCCTTCGTTGTTTACGAATTAGAACGGCCACTGCTGTAATTTGTTCTAAAAAATGCTAACATACTCTTATCAAGTGCACTTCAACAGCACACAATAGAGATCTATGCTCTGCTAATATTAGTCGATTTATAGACTGAGTCGCGTTTGTCTTTTGGCATTTTATATTTTCCAGTGTCGATTTCTTACTCGTGGGGCATTGTCTTCCTAATGGTATGCAGATATCTGCATTTGAGCTCACAATTGTTCCTTTAGCACAGGTCTTGTTTAGATAACAGACAATTCCATTTTCAGTTATTTTTAGCCATTGTACTTCTTCAGCACCGATCGGCATCTTTTTGTGTAATGGGCCTCTTTTTTCGCATTGAGCGAACCATGAAGAATAATCTGTGTATTCTTGATTGCTGGCCGCTGTAATTGTAAAGAAGAAGAAGCTTGTAGGAATCTTTGGGTTAACAATTTGGACTGCTTGTAGGTTTCTTTTGGCTTAAGTCACCTGTTGTAGTAATATAGGTTGAACTTTAGATAATTTTTGCAAGAAAATTCCCTTGATTGATTCTCGATAATGATGATTCGTAGCGCTGTATATTATTACGTTGAATAAGGTACCACTCCATGCGAATAGGGCTACTAATTGATGTGTCGACGCTGATAAGAGATTCTTCTGGGGGCCTACTACTTTCAAAAGTAGTAGCGGTTGGAAGGTTACCACAAATCCAATTAGAATCAAAGATAGCATTCTTGGTAATTGCCTTTGATCTTTGTCTGCGTTCATTCCAGCTAGGGGAGATTTGCGCATTCTCATGAATCTGGACTTTTTCTGTGCATAACATAATATGCGTAGGTAACCGTAGATCATGATTGTAATTGGAGCAAACACTCCAATTCCCCGATTTCGGAGAACGGTTTTCTTTACCAGGAATTATTGTGCATGATATAGGACTTGCTGGATCAAATCCAAGTTTTCCCCATATTTCCAGTAAGGGTGGCAGCATAACCGCAGAGCTGAATGTCCAAATAAATGCTATCATTATAATGACGCTCCGACTTCCATAAATCTGTTCATACCTCGGAAAATGCACAATTTTTACCTACGTAAGTACGCAGGCAGTTCACATAATGCCGTTCCTGCTATCCATTCTTGACTGAAAGGGCTATGAGCGATTAAGGGTGAATCTGAGTCACCGTGTTGGCGACAAAAATTTTAAAACGATTGGGTTCTTAGTGTATTCAATCTAGTACCATTTCCGAATCTGTCCAATAATGTAGAGCCGAATATTCAATGTCCCATAACGCCTTGACGCGATCGATCATTTGTCTGAGTAGAAACGCCTCTTGAAGTTCCAACCGTGCTATCATTAAGGTTTTAAGCGGGGCTCTCCTACCATTGTGAAGTGACTGTTGACTGACGTAAACGTGAGACCTGAATAACTCGCTGCACTGTCTCATAGTGAACTTTTATTGGACTGCATTGAAGAACTAACTATTTATTGTATTGTATTAGGTGTTTGGAAAATTGAATCAGGGAATTCTAATTTATGTAAGATATTCTAAATTGTCACTAAATTATTTTGATTGAACCCAATTCTAGTTCCAAAATAGTTTCAGTAAATTGCATTGACATCTGAATCACCTTTTGTGCCCACCGCCTACCCGCTGCCGTCAGAAGGTTACTCATAACAGAGTAAAATTCGGAATTCATACGAAACTTATTGGCTAATTATACAAAAAGATTTTCCACGTGCAATCCTGCTAAAAAATTATGTAGCTAAGTACGTTCGCACTGCACTGATTTTTTCCTACAAGACAGTGGCACTTTTTAATTATAAGGAAAAGTAAGCGAAATGACCGCGCCCTATTAAGAATGTCGGAATATGGGAAAAGTGAGACTTTAGCCATGGCACACGATTACATTATTTATGAGATTTGAAATTCTGCCTTAATTTAGTTTTTATGATTTTTGTTATATTGTAATGCCCCCAGGTGAAGGACTTAGGCGTTTGCTGTGTTGTTCGAATTATGTAAGGTGATTTTTGGTAAAATTACAATAAATCAATGGTTGGTTTTATTAGTTTTGTCTCCGTGAATACCCCATAGTACTTTATTTTTCTTTCAGATACAAGTAATTGCAACTTAATAGATTGGTAATGTGTATTCTCATATCTATAGCTCTACTTCTCTAGTTCTTGAGTTCTGTCTCTCCCTTATCTCGTAGTATTCTTATATACTACGGCTAATTATTATTATTTGCTCTAATAGGTTAACCACAAGCCTAATCTACTATGCATCCGTCCACCAAAATCTAAGAATTATTCTGATTATTTTACTACTCCAACTCCACGTCCCATGACAATATTGGTAATGTGAAGATATTTTTTGCTATTATCTAGTCAGTAAAATTATTATGTGCTGCATGTACTATTTGGACTAACTTGAAAATATAGAGTTTAAACTTAGCTTATCGTAAGATTGGTGAATGGTGAGTGACTGCACGGCTCCCCTCAGTTTTTCGTGGAAAGCAATCTGTGTGTCGCTCGGCAGTTGAAAAAACTGACTCGCTTTGCTTGCTCACTCTCTGGCAGCATGAAGGTTGAAACAAAAAGGTGAATGGATTCTCTATTGGCATTGTGGAAAAGCAAGCCCGAGTTTTGTTTTAGCTGAATGAATAAATTAGGTAAAGCTAAGCTTTTTTGCGAACCGGCGAATTCGGGCCACTCATTGGCATCCCCCGCGAACCTTAAGGAACACCAGCCTCCATGTTACGGGTTTTACGCCACTTAGGGTCCACTTAGGGTCAGGGGTATACTAATAATGAAAATGCTGCGAATTTTTAGTTTTATTTCAATGCTCATTTATTAGCTACTTCGCTTTTATTTTCGCTTACAGTATAACCGCTCGAGCTTAATTGCTCCGAGAATTTCTGCGTTTTGGGCTATGGATAACACCGCTATTCCTATACGCTCCTGGATGGTTTCGTCCAGTATAGTGTCATGGCCTAATATTAATTGCAAAATCTAAAATTTGATTGTTTTCCTTTCTTTATTTCTGGAGACTAATTCTGCCATTATGTCTATCCCTTCAATTTCTATTATCATATGTCATTTTGTCACGACAGTATGTGTAAAATAATGAGATCTAGAATTGTAAATGATGAACTAGCCGACAAGGAATCAAAAATATGCTGTACATTTGGTAGTGTATAGCATTGAAAAGTCGTAACCTTCAAGTTTGTTTGCCATAATCACATTTATGGACTCGTAACTATGGTAATTACAATTACATTTCTGCCAACTGTCATTATTAGCTTTGGAATATGTATTCCATAGACTTTGTTTTATCGGTTTAGCATTTGTAGCTACTTCATTTAAAATATTTATGCTAATTCTATGCCGTACTTATTTATCAATGGCGGTATTCTTGACATTCCATAATTTATCCTTGTTTAACTTAGGAATAAGGAAAAAAGTCATCTTTATTTTCAATGTCATAGTCAAGTTAAAGTCTGATCATGTAAACGCTGTGCGACGGTAAGCACACTGTTTCCTTTACCTTTAGAGTGTTTTTTATTTTTTTGGTTGATTTCAACATAATCATTTACATAGTTTACTGTGATATTTGAAATTAGTTTATCTACAGTATCACTTTGAACTGAAGCAAATAATAATTGACATGTAGCATTTTTTGCTCTTTTAGGTCTGGTACTAGCACAATAATATCAGTGGAAACTCTTTCTCGTTCAACTAATGTTAACAGTTTCTTTGGTTATGTAATTATTGTGGGGGTATATGTGTCTTGTATGCAAGCTAGCCTAGCTGAGAGTACTTCATTAATATTGTCGTCTAGTCTACAATACTTTTTATTGTGAGTCCGCTCGTGTTGTATGAATGTGAGAATGAAAAGTTCTTTTTTAAATAGTGTTTAAATAACAACTGTAATACAATGTTATTGTGTCAATTTGCAGTAATTCTCTTATATTTATTGCTCTGTTTGTTGCCGTGTGCCACTCCTTATTCGCTGTTTGTCTTGTCTTCATGGTAATTATTAACTCTCTTTTCTCTTTCTAAAACCTCGACATTCCTCGTCAATCGGTCTGTGGTTTCCTGTTTTTCCTTTTTACACTAAATAATCATGTACCATGACAATAGTATTGTGTTCGTTTGCTCGTTCTGGAGTGGTACACTCCCATTTGTTAGGTTTATTAATATTGTGAGAGCTGTACTAGTATTTTGCTAATACCTAACTAGTTTTTGGCTCTTTCTTGCACTTTCTGTTTCTAGTGTACTTTTGTCTGTTTGTCTTTTTTTGTACTACTATCTATTAGTTAAGTGATTTATGGAAATCACGTAAATTATAAGGACATGAATTATGACAATGTAAAACTTATTAAATGTGCAGTCGAGAGCTTAATGTCTCGCTTTTGGACTCTTGAGTAAATTTTATTCTCTGATTTCTGTACATTATAACAGTCAGAATTATCTTATAATTAATTTTGTTTACTACATTGCTATTACATCGCTTGCCTGAGCGGATATCCAATTTCTTAGCGGTTTTCATATTTAACATTCTACGAATGTCGACTAGGAAAATACTGTGCTAAATTATTACAATAATTTACAACTACAATTTTCCTGTATGACAGTCGATACAATAAATTATTATTTTCTCGGCTACTTATTGTCAAGCCATTATTAATATTAAAGCTGTAAGTACTTTATCTATTTCATGCTACTTACACATGACGCTAATTTTGCCATTTGTGCTAAAGTCATGTCATTAACCCTGCTGTGCTTACATTATCAATAAAAAATAAATGAACGGATTTTCCTGTTTGACATACTAGGAAAATGGTGATTATTATAACTTAACTGATAATAACAGCTTAAGCTACTGCTACTTAATTTATAGCTACTTGACTTAGCAATATTTATTTGCTGTAAATAAATAAAAATGTTTTTTATTTTATGCTAATAATTTTATGCCTTGCATTATACATAGGGTCATTACAATATTTTTCCGCAATTTATCCTGAAAATTTTGCTGCTTTTCTGTGTGCTAATTTGATACTGCCTATTTTCATTGGTTTTGTGCGATTGGGATTCGTGAAACACTTCTCCCATTGCCCCTCTATTTCTTTAAGCAACGAACTAATTTGTTGTTAGTTTACTAGTTTGATTTCATTGGCGCTTATATTTTTGATTTTAGTATTAAGGCAGATTATGACTATATTTGGTTAATATTTCACCCGTACTTACTTTATCTTATCGTTCACTGCTAGTGATTTATAAGTGTATGAATTTTTGTTTGATTTTAGTGAACAGAAAATATTCTTTAAAAGAATGACTAATTATTTAACGTATTTATTTATTATATACGGTCATTACAATACTACTTAGTTCCTTGGCATGGCATATTTTCCGTAAAAATATGATTATTATAAATAATCGTAATGATTTGGTTAATTCGCTCTAACTAAAGTTATGAATCGGATGGCATAATAAAGCAACTTTGGAATTCTAGTTGTATAACACCAGTATTGTGTTGTATTGATTACGTAATTCTGACAAATGAAAATATATCCTCTGTGTATATCATTTCTGACGCTTACTTAACCGTAATTTACTTGCCATGGTCCTTAACGTATGCTACATGATTTCTGCAATATTACTAATTACCCTCGGTATCAAATTCTCCGACGTAAGCGTAAATAATATTAAGTATAATGTAAAATGCCTGAAGAATTAATATGTTTTGAGTTTGTCAGTCTGTTTTGAGTTCCGCAGTATTGTTTGTAAATTTAGAGATGTCAGGCTTCTTGGTGCTTACGGTTGTTAGGACAACCTTAATGTCTGAAGTAGAATCTGGCCATTTATGCTTTGGGATTTCCTAGAAGTTCCTGGCTTGGAATGCTGAATGGTTTGCCTCCCGACACAGTCAGTCTTGTGTCATTAAGTCATCGTCATTAAGTCTTTATATTAAATCATGGGGCATAATAAAGCGTAAGCGTTTTCGTAAAGTAGCCACTTCACATGTGCATATCGTCAAGGGTGTGCTGGAGTATATAAAAAGGAGTTCTGAAATTACTAATATATTGTCTTTGGAATTAGCAACTGTTTTGTGTGTAAATAAAAATATTTATGTTGCTGGGAAAGGAGTTTTCACCTTTGAGGTTGAAGTAATAATAAATAAAAATAAATAGAGTCTTTGGGTTGCTACAAGCCACCATGTAATCCCTTTCGAAATGTGGTGTAGGTAATAGAGAAGGAAGTGTATTATATTTTATATGTATAATAATAACTCTCAACCGAAAATATATTAAATAAAATTTCATTTTTTTCCATTTTGGGGAAACACAGTTTCAACATGGGGAAGCAGTCTGTATGGAAACACAAGGTTGGGTCCAAAATGGCTGATTTGTACCCAGAAAGCAAACTTGAAATTTTATCTTTAAAATTCTCGGACGGGAGTACCTTTTAAGAGCGACAAACAACCGTTGCTATAGCTACTTTGGTATAATACATATATACGTAATGCATTTTTTTAATTGAACCACGGTGTATTTTCATAAATTTCTTTATTCATTTAATCCAATTAAAAATAAAATGTAACCCATTGATACTTTTTAGCCCGACCAAGGGCTTATAGAACGGGTTTGTCTGTGTGTGTGTGTGTGTGTGTGTGTGTGTGTGTGTCTGTTCGCACTCTCACTTTCGTAAATCTTAATCAAAAAATTTTTTACGCCGGATTTGAACGAATTGGCCCAAGTCAAAGGCTAAGTTCGTTGGGCAGGAAAATCGTACGAACGATGTTCTCAATATTTCGTATTTGTCATATGGCCAAGGAGATAGTCAATTCAACTTTTAGTCAAAATATTAATTTCAGCGCTCTTAATAATAGAGGATTTGGACATAGCCGTAAATAAATTTCCATAGGGTCCAACCTTTCCGTAAATTTTATATCGTTTCTGTTTAACAAGTGATAGAAAGATATAAATTATGCAAAAATTTGGTATTGAAAAAGAGAGACATTTCAATTTAAAAATCGTTTCCTTTCCTTTGTTAGCGGGATAGCATTAAAGAGTTTATCTTGCTTCTCAAAATTTGGAAATTTGCTTCTCAATATTTGGAAATTTGCTTCTCAATATTTGGAAATTTGCTTCTCAATATTTGGAAATTTGCTTCTCAAAATTTGGAAATTTGCTTCTCAAAGTTTGGGAATTTGCTTCTCAAAATTTGGAAATTTGCTTCTCAAAATTTGGAAATTTGCTTCTCAAAATTTGGAAATTTGCTTCTCAAAATTTGGGAATTTGCTTCTCAAAATTTGGAAATTTACTTCTCAAAATTCGGAAATTTGCTTCTCAAAATATCAATATTTGCTTCTCAAAATTTCAATACTTGCTTCTCAAAATATCAATATTTGCTTCTCAAAATATCAATATTTGCTTCTCAAAATTTCAATACTTGTTTCTCAAAATTTCAATATATGCTCTCAGAATTTCAATATTTGCTTCTCAAAATTTCAATATTTGCTTCTCAAAATTTCAATATTTGCTTTTCAAAACTTCAATATTTGCTTCTCAAAATTTCAATATTTGCTTCTCAAAAATTCAATATTTGCTTGTCAAAATTTCAATACTTGCTTCTCAAAATTTCATTATTGTTCTATTCTATTCTATTCTATTCTTCTAATAAATGTAAAGCTAAAGTAGACAATATGGAAATTCTCTAAGGCTATTTCCACTGCAGGGGCAAAGTCCGCCAACGGGTTACGTAACGGAGGGCGGCCAATCACATTGGCACGACCGCAGGTCGTGCTAATGTGATTGCTGCCCGGAGTCGCCAACGGCTACCCAGTCCGAGAACGGGATGCAAACGGAGGTCAAGCAGTCTCATTAGTCCGACCGAAGGTCGGGCTAATGATACTGCTTGGCCGGAGTTTTTATAAACTACACCTTGATTTGTTAATATTTTAATTAAAATAATAGAATTAACTTTGTAATTAACTCTTTAAACAACGATATCTCAGTCTTTTAGCATACTTCACAAGAATATGCAGAGTGTTTCGTGACTTAAGATAGTCCAGAGATGACAATATGAAATAAATTGTATTTACGAATTAAATCTGTAGAGGCGCGGCCTGTCACGTCTTTTCATCGCTTGTCGATCCACCGGAACCTCTGTTGATAAAGTTTACTTGACCATAGAGTTGAAATGCTTCAGTCGAGTGCAGTGCTTCTCTTGAACTTGAGATAACTGTCCTGTTCCTAATATCATAATACTGTGAGTATGAGTAGGATTGCATATAAAACTTTTAAGTTGCAAAGTAATTGTGATAATAGTTTCTCAGTGCGAGAAATAGTGTAAGAATTATATTGATATAAATACTAAGACTGAGTGCTACAGTGAGAGTAAATGAATGTTAATCTTAACAGCGTTTTTTGAGTGTGAGTGAAAAGAAATTGAAGAACCGTATCTAATATATTTATTATGCATTTGTATATATTGTGCATCTTGCGTATTTGCACTTGCGTATTGTGCATTTGCAGTTAGTTTACTACAACACAATACTTATAAGCCAATTTTCTTATTGTGCTAACGCATGCTTTTTTATCAGTAAATAAATAGAGTAAATAATTACCGAATTTTCCTATTTAATAATCTAGGAATCCTTAGGCAGCATTTCTTGTGAACAACTGCGTTACTTTAGTATTACTCTAATTTTTACTTTACATCATTAGCTATTAATTTCTATTATTAATAATATTCTAAAGCGGCTTAAGCCAGTGACCCGGTGTACGATTTAGGAGTAATATAGACACGTAATTACTAATTAAAATTAATTATTAAAATTGTCTAACTTGTTTATGTACATTCATCAAATTATGTTAAATAAATAAATGAAAATTGTAATGATGATTTTTGCAATAATTATTGTGTAGTACTTGTTTATTTGTTCAACTAAAGGTGAATTAATCTTCGACAAACAGCTGTAGGCTTGGTAATAACGCTCGGACGGTTTCGTTTTAGAAACGGTTTTAGAAATAAACGAACCGAAACGAAACGGTTTTAAAAATAAACGAAACGAAACGGTTTTAGAAATAAACGAACCGAAACGAAACGGTTTTAGAAATAAACGAACCGAAACGAAACGGTTTTAGAAATAAACGAACCGAAACGAAACGGTTTTAGAAATAAACGAACCGAAACGAAACGGTTTTAGAAATAAACGAACCGAAACGAAACGGTTTTAGAAATAAACGAACCGAAACGAAACGGTTTTAGAAATAAACGAACCGAAACGAAACGGTTTTAGAAATAAACGAACCGAAACGAAACGGTTTTAGAAATAAACGAACCGAAACGAAACGGTTTTAGAAATAAACGAACCGAAACGAAACGGGTTTAGAAATAAACGAACCGAAACGAAACGGTTTTAGAAATAAACGAACCGAAACGAAACGGTTTTAGAAATAAACGAACCGAAACGAAACGGTTTTAGAAATAAACGAACCGAAACGAAACGGTTTTAGAAATAAACGAACCGAAACGAAACGGTTTTAGAAATAAACGAACCGAAACGAAACGGTTTTAGAAATAAACGAACCGAAACGAAACGGGTTTAGAAATAAACGAACCGAAACGAAACGGTTTTAGAAATAAACGAACCGAAACGAAACGGTTTTAGAAATAAACGAACCGAAACGAAACGGTTTTAGAAATAAACGAACCGAAACGAAACGGTTTTAGAAATAAACGAACCGAAACGAAACGGTTTTAGAAATAAACGAACCGAAACGAAACGGTTTTAGAAATAAACGAACCGAAACGAAACGGTTTTAGAAATAAACGAACCGAAACGAAACGGTTTTAGAAATAAACGAACCGAAACGAAACGGTTTTAGAAATAAACGAACCAAAGCGAAAGTTTTCGTTTCGTTTTTCAAAAATAAACGAAACGAAAAATCGTAAACGAAACGAAACGGTCCGACCACTGCTTGGTAAGCCTGGATTAACAAGTAGGCAGATTATTCATTAATCTGCCTACTTGTTTCATCACTTACCACTGTTTAATGGTATTAAATGGTAGATGACCAGTAACCCTAATTCAGGAGTAAATGGTAAAAGGTTGTAAAATATGATAAAAGATGTTCAAATAAGAAAAATCTGGCAACTACGTTTTAACAACTCCTAATTTTATTTCGTGTTTTACAGAATTTATGTAATATTGGAGTATTTGGTATACACGTGCTTGCACTGCTTGCGTTTGCTGTTCGTGGAAAAGCTGCACTATATAATATAAGTAATTATTAAATAAACCATTCAACCAATGCACTTAATGAAGTAGCAGAAGTGACACAGATTTAACACCGTCCTCTGAACCGTAGCAACACAATAGAAAAATTTTAAGTATATGTAGCAGATACGGGTGCTGAAAAACCACCTCAATTTGGTGCTGAAAATGCACCTCAATTTTCCTCTGCACACACAACCTTTTAGTAATACATGGAATTGAGCAGGTGAGGGTGCTGAAAATGCACCTCAATTTTCCAACATACACAACACTTTTAGTAATACATGGAACTGTAGGCTCTATATAATTCAATTTTTTTAGTGGATGTCATTTATCGATCACACCCATTTTTGCAGGGGACCTTCCTCGGAACCCCAAGAACATACACAGAAAGTTTTTGCGGATTATATTGAACCGTTCATGAGTTGTAGAGCCAACAGACAGACAGACAGACTGACAGACAGACAGACAGACGGACAGACAGACAGACAGACAGACAGACGGACAGACAGACAGACAGAGAGATTGTTCAGGGCATTATTATAAAGTAGCTTCCGCTACTTAATAAAGTATTGTATTACATAGGCAAAATTAATCCCTATAGGTATCTTTGTTATGGGGAACTTTACTTATTCGGCCCACCTGTTTCAATTCAGATAAAATTCCTATTTTGGTTGACTTGTTCCTGCTAAAAATATTCATCGTTGTGAATTACGCACAAATCTGAGTACTTGTTTTGGTATAGTTTATAACCCATTGCAAAACGCATGTAGCACAATAGCGAAAGCAAAACGAGAAAATTAATTATGAATAAATAAAAATATGCCCCGTCCTCCGGACAGGAAATTATTGGGGTCATGATCAAAAAATATTTCAATTGGAAGTTATGCCTCCTCAATAAAAAGAATGAGATCTTCTGTGTCTTGTGCATCGTTTGGCATTGGCTCTCCTTTCATTTTGTAGCAGTTAGCGGGGTAGCAAAAGAAATTTCAAAAGAAGTTGATTACAATATGCAATAGTCAACAAATGTCAAAATCTAGGGCAGGGCGTTTTTATTAGTGGGAGCTCTAATTAATTAGTAATTTTTCGCACAAGGAAGTCATGATTTTAATTGATAATTAGTTTAAAAAGTCGTCAAAATAATTATTAGTTAACTAGTCTTTTGCGCGACAACTGATTAATTAAAAATCGGTTAATTACTTCTTTGCGCTGCAAATAATTAATTAGTAATTAGCATCTAATTGAGAAATAAGTAGTTAACTAATTAGATTGCTAATTAATTACTAACACCTTGATTCCCCTGATTATGAGAATATTAACATTCTTGATTGAATTATGGCAATAAGACGGTATGGAACATTGTTGTCTTGTAAGTATAGTACCACTATTAGCTATTAAAGTTGTGCTTAATATTGTAGTGCCATTGTTGACTTATATCGGCATGTAGACTACATAAATTCCATGGAGAATGATTTGAAAATAAATGCCAAACGTCACAGTGACACATCAATTGCAATAGGTTTATTGGTAATGTGCTATATAACCAGGTTATTGATTTACTTCTTAAGCACAGCAGAAAAAGTAGAGTATTTAAAACAAAATAACCTTTAAAATAAATTTTTCAGTACAGTAAGCCTACGCAAAGTTTTAGCAAGGCCTTTTGGTAAATGTCAAATAAATACTAGTGAACAACAAGACAACTACATATTTCATTAGTTATATTGTCGATGTTCTATAAGATATGTACTCTGAAAATAAACGTGGATACATAACAGTATTTCAAACAAAAAATAATAAACCGGTGTAACAAAGTATCGTCCTCAAAATGTAACGAAAACAGGGAAATTGTAACTTGGACATTAAAATGGACAACGCCTGGAGAATATGAATATCATGGTGTATAACTGAAACTTCTGTTAACAGACGGATGGCTGCTCCGGACAGTAGCTTTAGTCCCGATAGTCGTTGTGTCAAACCGTTCTCGACTTATCCATCCAGCAGACAGACGGACAGACTGCCAGGTCATTCTCATAAAGTATCTGACGATACTTAATAAATATGGAATGGTAAGTAAAGTAAGCTTACAAAAACTTGTAGCAATGCTTTTTGGTAATTGCCAAATCTATATTCAACAGTTGCAATTATTTGCATGCTTCGATATTATCAAGATAATCGATATTATGATGAAACTACTTCCTATTACGAAAAACTGACTTTTACGGTGATTCTTTGTCCACCACGATCGTCCAGTCTTGCTGGTTCAGTTTATCTAGTACCTTACGAATGTCAATATTAATTTAACAAAGCTCAGGAGTAATAGCAATTCAATTATTCAATATAAGTGACACAATAATTAGTACAGGAATTTGAGCTCCTTTTGCTACACATTGAACAACGAATTAAAAAATATCAATGGCTTGTAAATCTTTTTCCTTTGCCATATAATTGAAGGATTTAAGTTTTGATTTCCCTTTGTTATACAATTTTTCGGCATAACTCAATTCTTGCTCCATTGATTGTTAGAATTTGTAGTACTCAACAATGGCCTCTTACGTAGCAGAATGCCTTTGTGATAAATATTTCAACCTGTTGGCTCAGGACCTTTGGCTATCGATTTTAAAGTGGTCTCCTGAAACAAAGACGTGTTCTATAGCCTCAAATAAAATTAGATTATACTGGATCTACTTAGTCATCAGTGGATGTATACATTTTGGGATCACTTTTAATGGAAATATTTAATCCTACTTTTCACGCTGGTTATATAATTGTGTATATAGCAACGTCAGTTGGACTGACAACAGGCACCACTGCTCAGGTGTATCTTAACTGCAGTAACTACAGAGTTCTAAAGTTGATACACATAGCCACAGAAATGCGTGTCTTAGACAAGAAAAATATCGGTAATGACCAAATACTAACATAATTAATTATAATTTTAAAATTTTTGTTTTTCATGAAGCTATCCTTCAATTACCATGCTTTCCATAACAATTTTCCTTTACTTGTTTCATAGTTTAAAAATTTTCAATTACTGAAAGTTGAAGTTATTTCAATTTTACACAAAGTTAAGAAATATAATTCACTATACTGATAGTTTTTTGGAACTCATAAATGCATTTAACGAAAATAAGATATAACAATGGCAGAATAATTTCGTTCCTATTTTTGATTATGAATACAAATTATTTATGAGTGACTTCATGAAATGCGACTACAGATAAGGTGTACCTCAAAAATAATTTTAAACTTTTTATTTTATTAGTGAAATATTACGGAGACAAGAAAAAGTACATCTTCATTAAGGAAATAGATAAAACCATTAAGTTGACAAAAGTTTTTATTTCTCTTGCCTTTCTGATATCTGTTTTTGCTGGAGGTATTGGAGTGTTTTTTCGTTGGATGCCTACCGTCTACTTCCTGGAAACATACTTCCACTTTATTGACTGTCTCGCATTACGAATTCTGCTGATTCCTGTGTTTGGTTATGTAATTGCATTTTGCTGGTTCCCTGTTTGTCTTGCAACATTATGTAGTGTTTTCTATTTTACTACTTTAATTTTTTGGCTTGATGCTCTGATTTCTAAAGAAAAGGAAAGGCAACGAATACATTTACACAAGGGAATTGCAGTCAATACTTTGCATGATATTCAGGCGTATAGAGAACTCGAAATCGTGCATGGAGAAACAGATCGAACATTCTTAAAATTTTGTTGCGCTTGTGCATTCCTGGCGGGTTCTTTAGCTGTAATACTTTGTACATTTGGTTGTTTATCCATGTACTCAAAAATACCAATCTTTGTGTTTCCCTTAGTACCCTTATTCGGTCTTTTAACCATTATAATTGCGCTTGTTGGTGTACCTTATCTCGTTTCTGTTAATACCACATCAGATGAGTTTTTAAAAGTAGTAAAACGTGACAAAGTAAGAATAGTTAGAAAAACCGCCCTGAGCTGCTTTCCATTGAGAGTTTCTGTAGGACCATTCTTTTACGTGAAACAATCTACTGTATTAAGCTACATGCAGGTAATTACATTGCACACTATCACTTTGGTTTTATCTGTAAAGGTTTGAATTTTACATTGGGTAAAAATTATACTCAAAATTAATTATTATAATTGTCTAATTCGATTTTAATACCGCAATTGTAATCTAGTAATAAGATTATATTAAATAAATAAATGAAAATTGTGTTGATGGTTTTTGAAATTATTTTTGTGTATTACATTATTATTTGCCAAATAATGGTAAATAATTTGTTAAGAAGCTCTGTCCTCTCTAGACCTGGATTGCATGGTAAAACATTGAAATGAAGGAAAACAAAATTTGGTTCAATGAGACATTTAAAGAAACTGACACCTGGTTTTAAAAAATTCTTAATCCTATTTTTTATTATTTTACTTTATAAAAGTCTTGGAACTTCTTGTTTATCAATAGAAGTTTCTATAGGGCAGTGCCAAGAGAGCAAGAAAATGAAAACAACATTTTTGAGATGTTAGACTGAATCACCTCGTATTCCTGTTTACTGAGTACGCGTAATATTGGGCACCGTGAAATGTTTTACTAATTTCTCTAAAAGGGGGCGGGTCTACTAATTTCGAAGGGAGTTGTACATCGTAAGATAATTTCAGTGCAGAAATTGGACACAAGGATTTGAGTGTAGAAATTAAGCAACAAAAATACATTGCTAGCTACTATAGTTTTGTTTTATGAGAATATGAACATTCGTGGTTGATATATGGCAATATGAGAATAACCATTAGGTAATTATAGAACAAGGAGAATCTATTTTATTGATTCGTCTACACAACAGGTAGAATACCAATTAGAGGCGTATGTAACTTAAATTCCATGATATGAGTTGAAAATAAATCTCAACCTTCGCGTTAGACAACATCACATTTCCTTAGGTTTATTGTCAATGTGTTATTGACACATGAACATTGTTATTGATTTACTTCTTAAAAATACCTAAAAAAGTAGAGCACCGATAACAAAACAAAGTTTAGAATAAAAATGGAATGGCAAATAAAGTAGGCTTACAAAAACATTTAGTAATCCTATTTGGTAATTGTCAAGTAAATGTTCAACAGTTGAAATTATTTTCATGCGGCGATGTTATCATGATGGTCAATATTATTGTGAAACTATGTCTGGTTACAAAAAACTGATTTTTACGTAGATTATTTGCCCACCACGGTCGTCGTCCGGTCTTGTTTGTTCAGTTTATGTAGTGCTTTGTAAATATTAAATTGTATCCTGTTTGTACCAAGTATCCCAACAAGTTTACCACACTTTTGTACACACTACAAAACTTGGGTAATCAGTAAAAAAGGATTTTTACTTTTTGGTAAGAAATTATGTAAGAAGTTTTTTATTGGTGTAGAAAAAAATAAGTCTTGGTGAATTAATCGTTATTTCACATCAGTTTTTTTATATCAGAAGGACCTAAAATATGACATTGCAAATTAAAACACTTCAGTCAGGCATTATTATAATTAAGAGATTACTTTTGTTTTTCCTTACATAATATACTGTTAAAAAGTACAGATGAAATATAACGTAAGTTTAGCAACATCTTAAGGTTGATATTGCTTTATAAACAAGTTTTGCCATTTCAAAGAAAAAATTTTGAAATTGTGGTACACCCTGTAACTTTGTTTTTAGGCCAGTTCATTTGAAATATTGATTTAACATTGCTTAGAAATATCAACTCAATAATTCAATGCAAATATCAATAAAGGAATCTGTGATTTTTCTGGTACGCAATAGAGTACGATTTAAAAAATGCTATCTACGCTGTTGGTACATTTATTCCTTTTACCATATAATTGAATGATTTCAGTTTTGATTTCCCTTAGTCATACAAAATTTTAGTATACATAAATTGTTTTTCTTCTTCTAGTATTAATTCTTCGAGTTGGCAGTACTCAAAAATGGCATCCTATGTAGCAGAACACCTTTGTGATAAATATTTCAATCTGTTGGCTCAGAATCTGTGGTTTTCGGTTTTAAAGTGGTCTCCTAATACAAAAACGTTTTCTACAACATCAAACCAAATTAGATTCTACTGGATCTACCTTGTCATCTCTGGAATGTGTTTTTTCAATATCTATGTTTTGGGATCACTCTTAATGGAAATTTTTAACCCTACTTTTCATGCTGGCTATATAATTGTGTATATAGCAACTTCAGTGGCACTGACAACTGGCACTACCGCTCAGGTGTATCTAAACTGCAGTAACTATAGAGCTCTAAAGTTTATACATATTTCAAGGGAATTGCTTCTCTTAGACAAAACATATATCGGTAATGAGCAAATATACAAATAATTATTTATATTTTTAAAAGTTTTGCGTTTTCATGAAGATATTCTATTGTCTTACTCAATAAAAACAATTTTCCGTGATTTACCTTATTTTATAATACATTTTCAATTTTTAAAATCGAAGATGTATTGAATTTACATTAAATTAAAAGTTAAAAATTGCAATTGAGACAAATTTAAAATAAAAGCTGAATATTTCAATTATTGCAGAATCTTTTCGTGGTTATTTTTGATATAAATAAAAATTTCTTAAATAAATACAAATCCTTTAAGACTAACTTGATGCGACTATATATACAAGCTGTATGACAAAAAATATTTTAACTTTTGATTTCTATTAGGGAACTACTATGGAGCCTCTAAAACGGATATTTTCATCAAGAAGATTGATAAAATCACTAAAATGACAAAAGTCCTAATTTTTCTTGCTATCCTGATTTCGTTTTTCGCTGGAGGGATTGTAGCGTTTTTCAGCTGGATGCCTACAGTGTACTTCCTGGAGAAATGGTTCTACTTTATTGACTGCTTTGCAATACGAATTCTGCTGATTCCTCCATCTGCTTACGTTATTGCGTTTTTCTGTTTCCCTGTCATGTTTGCAATATTATGTGCCATTTTCCATTTTACTATTTTAATTTTTTGGCTTGATGTTTTAATTTCCAAAGAAAAGGAAAGGCAACAGAAACCTATGCAAAGGGGAATTGTAGTCAATACTTTGCGTGATATTCAGATGTACAGAGAACTCCAAATCGTGCACGGGGAAACAGATCAAACCTTCCTAAAATTTAGTAGCGCTTGTGCATTAATGGCGGCTTCTTTGGGTATAATACTTTCTACATTTTGTAGTCTATCTATGTATTCAAAATTGCCAATCTTGTTGTTTCCCATTGTACCCTTGTTTGATCTTACAATCATTATGCTTTGCCTTATTGGTGTGCCTTATCTCGTTTCTATTAATACCACATCAGATGTGTTTTTAAAACTGCTAAAAGGTGACCAACTGAAAATAGTCAGAAAAACCGCCAAAAGCTGCGTTCCATTGAGAGTTTCTATAGGACCATTCTTCTACGTAAAACAATCCACCTTTTTAAGCTACATGCAGGGAACTGCATATCATTCTATCACTTTAGTGTTATCTGTAGCGCTTTGATTTTTACGGGCCAACATTTTTCTCAATTTCTCTGACTATTCTGACCAAGTGAGAATATTGTGCCATGATTTTTATTATTTCCGTAAAAGAAAGTTATGCTTTCCAGGTAATTCCCCTTTTGTAACTTTTAAAAATAGAGGATTACTATTTGGTGACTCAAAATAACAGCTTTGGTTATCTACTGCCACTTGGTATGTGCTTTAATAGCAATATAAATATATAACTATTAACTAAAATAACTATTGTAAATGTCTTATTCGATTTTTATACCTTAATTGTCACGTAGAATTAACAACAATGCTCTAAGCAGATTAGATTAAATAAACAAATGAAAATTCTGTGGATTATTTTGGTGTAGTCTTCTTTTATTTGTTCAACTAATGGTGAACAATTTATTAACAAATCCCATTCATGAAAGAAAGATTTATAAACTCGGTACGTTTGGATTAACAGTGACTAATAATAGAGCAAGGAGAATCGATTTTATTGATTCGTCTACACAACAGGTAGAGTATAATTTAGAGGGGTATATAATTTAATTTCCAAGATATGACTTGAAGATAAATTCCAAAATTCACGGTTAGACAATAAAACATATCCTTAGGTTTATTGTCAATGTGTTATTGATAGTTGAACACATGCATGGAAATGGATTTGGCACCCCGCCGCCAAATAAAAGGCACCCCCTATTAAGATGATCATAGTAGGTTATCATCTACATTGAAGTTTTTTTTATTTTTATTAGGTTAGGTTAGAAAAATGCGCGTTGCGCTTTGCATTCTAACAATTAATTGTTGCTTAACAGTGTGCCACGCTTTTCAATGGGGTAATCGTTTTAATAGGAGGGACAGCTTTTTCTGTTAGTGTGCGTTTTCAAGATTCAGGATCATTTGATAGTCAAGCATGGTATACAATGGGAAAATATGGTCCCCTTAATGGGGATGCCTTTTATTTGGGGGTGCAAAGTCAATTTTGGGGGGGTGCCTTTTAGTCCGACCAGATGAATGTTGCTCACCCGAGATTGTTAAATAAATATCATTATCAATTATAGCTCGCGGTGAGAATATAATATTTTCTAACATAGAATAATCCTTCAAATGACCTGAAAACAAATTTATGTCAAAATTCTAATTGGGAAATGCGGCAATAAAATTTTACCATGTGTGATCCAATAGAAATAATACAAAGAACCAGAGTAACACTTGTCCTAGTTACAATCATATTTCTTATGGTGAAGGATCAGGAATTCGCACATACAGTAGTGCACTTTTAAATTGAATGTGTGCTCAACATTTGGTGCGAAGATTAGATAATATAAGGCAATAGACCTTTGACAACAACTTAACAAATTATGCAAGAAACTTTTGTGGCCGCTACTCTCTTGAAACAAAATAGATTTTAAAACACTGACCTTTGAGGTTTAATTTGAGGTTTAAAAATTAATTAGTAGTTAATTATAGTCTAGTCTAATAAGTGGTCATCAACTACATAAGTGACATTTAATTTCTCTTATTTATTAATTGAAACATTTTTTCCGATACATTACAATAACACAATTTGCTATCAGATTTTATTATTATAACAATGAAAAGTTTCGTATCCGTGTTTCCAGAGACGCAGCAAGCACTATTACACCTTTGTACCGAAGTATCTTGGTGGAAGCTCTTTAGGGTCGACTAAAGATAAAATATGCTTTCTGGCCTCTTCAGTTTCGTCTTCCTTGTAAAAACTCATGATTTTTCCAGTGTTCGCCAAATAAGGTTGTAGACTTTTCATCAAATTGTGGAAATCGTCATTACCTAAAAAGTATTAAAAATATTAATTAGTTACTAATAGTTTTTGTGTGAAACATTTAATAAAAACATTTTACTGATTTTACTGTCTTACAATTAAAAGCAATAATTTGCTTGAACAAGTTTTGATAGTACGTTTCCGCAGTTGTCGCGAATTGGATGCAACCGTTCAGCGCTAAATGTAAACGAACATTTAATTATAGGTTTGCTTATTTTAGCACAATCATTTCAAAATGTTACCAATTTTAAGGAAAAAAGGGTGTACTCAAATAAACCGAAATTTACTTCATACCGCTGTTAAATAATAGTGTGAGAATTCGTTACAAATATTTACAGAAGTTTTACCATTCGATTCGGCAACATTTGCCATTGTAAAATTCCTGGCGTCAACGAGCCCGATAGCTTGGTCACACTTGGGGTTATGGGTAACCAAATTCTTCGTAGCCCGACGTTCTTTCTCCAAAATTTGGGTGGTATGTTTTCGGAATGCGTGAATAGCGTCACGAACAAATTCCTTACTCAGCATGAATTCGTCAATACGCCAATCCCCAAAGTGCACCCGGGCAACTGTATTTTGAAATTAAACTTTATTTACCGAAACTGGATTTATCAGAAATATTTCACTGGTTTTTACCTGAGCAGCCGTCTCTACTGGATGATCCAACTTCATAAGGAATCCATTCTAATGTTTCTTTATCCGGCTCAGATTCTCCCAACGCATCTATTTTATTTGTAGCACGCCACTGCAGCACCTAAGATTTCATTCAAAATTATTTCATTAATTATTCCTTTTAATTAAAATTAACACCAAAAATTATATAGTGAATGGAATCTTTGAAAACTTTAAAACCGTACCCTTTTAAGTTGTTTCGCGGCGTCTTCTTTGTTCCATTTCTTTGCTAAAATATCATAGAAAATAATTAGCCGAATTGCTTAAAATCCCAACTTTTCTATTATTTTCCTTTACACTACAGTTGAAGATAAATAAAATGAAATTCTAATTCAATTACCTCTCAGTGCTCCCACAATTTGACTTTTCGAACGCAAAAAATCGTCCGTTAGAATTGCACTGTTCTCATTTCTAAACTATAAATCACAAAATTTTATTATATAATTCTTATGCTACAAAAGACCACTGCGGTATTTAATGATGTACTTACTTCTACAACAAGGTTTTCTTGTTCAGTTGTGAGTGAAGTGTCACGGTCTTCATCGGCGGCTGTGTTGTTGGCTAAACATAAGAAATAATTATTAGGATTGCACAAGAAGTGTAAATATTAATTTATTATGTAAAATATAATTTTTATTTAAATATTACTGTATTCTCCGATTGTTGCAGCGTCAATAATTTGTAGCCCCCCCCCACACACAATTAGGAAAAATGAAGTAGTAGAGAATAAATTCATTTTCAGTTTAATTTTCAGCAAGTTTTGTTTGTCTTTCCAAAAAGGTTCTCACTTTAGGGGATATACTTAAGAGATGCAAAAGAAATACTGTGCCGACTTTTACAAATGCCGTTTATATGCCATATAAGCGGTTGGACAATGAAAAAAATGTATAAAAGTAGATCTTTCTCAAGGCCTGTACTTCTATATTCATGCATGCTATGAAGTTCGTGCAAACTAGTATATTCTGCTATCCGCTTATAAATGAAACTGCACAGCCTAACTTATTGCAACGACTTTCAGGAAAAGAAATAGGCACGAATACTGCGTAACGTGAATGAACTTGAACTTGTATATTTACAATTTATTATTGCGAAGAAGAGTAGGAATGCAATGGGAAAGTTACTCGATTTGAGTTACACCAGACATTCTTTAAAAATCATACAGGATATTTACAGTGAGGATCAACAGGGACGATCCATAGCATTTACAGTGTATCAGGAAGTACATGTGAATTTAAATTGCAAGCTTTTGGCTTGATGCGGGAAATCAAAGCCAACAAGTACATACATACCATGAAATTTCTTTATACACTGTAAGTGCCATGGCTCACCCCTGTTGGTCCTCACTGTATATAGAAACACATAATATATTAGAACTAGTACACATGTGCCGTACCTAATCGACTAAGAGTTTAAATTCTCAGATGTTGCATAATTCTGATCCACCAAATATCACATAGAGCGCACTTGGTTCATTTTTTGTGCAAATAAATATCAATGGAATATTTTCTAACGGGAAATCTAGCTTACTCCGATTGGTATGCTATTTGGTTTGAACTTTTCACCTGTAAAGTTTTATTATACCGTTGTAGCTAAACTGGAAATTTTATTAAAGCATCTCGGGAACGAACATACATAATCTATGAAAAATTGTTTGTCCAGGTTATATTTGCTTGTGTAGCAGAAAGGTATCGAGAAATGATGTACGACAAGTTGTTGTAGAAGATATTCTCGCGACACCCTGTACATTAAAATACATTTAGGTATTACCGTCTGATCAGAGAATGATCTGATGTTTCTACTTTTTATTCTAAATGCAAAATGTGCCGGCGACGAATGGTGTTTACTTTTATAGCCAACTTGTGTACGAATCCTGTGGACTCTCTTTAATCAAAATAGTTGATTTAAAGACTTGCCAATTGTATTTATTCCGCATTTATTTTGCACGTCCGTTTGTTATCACAGTTAGCATACATATTTGCAAATGGATTACAATAAATCCAAATTCCTGAAAAATGCTGTCCTCCATTAATACCTATAATGTCAATGAGCTGGTCTAATGTACCGTTCTAAAAATAAATACATTTTTCATTAGGACTTAGAAAGTTAATTAGTTAGTTTATTGCAATTTAAGTTACATTTTAATTTGACACTTGTGACAGAAAACATACTGAACAAAACAGACATTTTGTTTACAACTGTTGTTGTAAACATGTTTAGTATCTATGTAGCAAACCTATATTGTTTATTTGTAGGTATCAAAACCTAGGAATAAAAGTAATTGGCTGTTAACAAATGAATGTGGTCTATTCTCCAAAGGATTGTTTTGTATTTTGTGTCATAACTTTAAAAAGTTGGTCATAATACTTAGCCGATATATTACTGAATTCTCCGATTGTTGATGCTGCATCAATAATGGCCCGAGAAATGAGAAAATAAAAAACGAAGTGTTTACTAAATTCATTTTCAGATTTAATTTTCAGCTAAAGTTTTGCTTGTCTTTGCTACACAACAGGTGATCATTATAGTTACTATATTAAGGAGATGCTGAAGTAATACAGAGTACACTTTTACAAATCCGAAATCCCGTCTCCCGTCTGTATACAGGTTGGATAATGTTAAAATGTATAAAAGTAGATCTTTCTGAAGACCTGCACTTCTATATGCATATGTTACAGATAGTATACAATATTGGGTAGTATAGGATATTATCTAGATAGTATTATATTATCCAAATGATTTTTAGCCAATATGCAATTTATGTAGATAGTATCCAATATTATCTAGATAACATATAACAGCACTGGATAATATCCTATATTAATATGGTATATTATCCAAAACCTTAAAATACACTTCTCAAAGTAAAAATTCATTCATATTTAACGTCACTATTGTACATCCAAGAATTTAGGACATCTATTTAATTAGGAAAATTTTATTTGAATTACGAAGTGCATGAATTCAGCTAAGAGTAAAACAATCAAATTTCCAAAATATTCTCTGGAAGCCGTTCCTTAATTACCAAATCTTCAAATTCAAGTCAAATTCTTCGAAATATAAAAATCTGAGGAAGGTGTACATTAAATTCTGCAAACTGGTATTGTTATATTACTATTGCGGTGCTATAATATTCAAAAAAAGAATTTTCCCTTTATAGGTAGAAAATTTAACAATCTTTGTAAGCATGAAGTAACACTAGAAATCACACCCAAAAAAAGTTAAAGAATTGTTTAACCACTTAAATTGCATGACCAATTCCATTTAATTTTAAAAATATGGCTGAGACTGGATTAAATTTCCGGGTCTTCCAACCTGTGAAACTCTTTAGATTCCAGTTTCTGAAAAGGGAACTGCTTTTTCATGCAGTATTCAAACTGAAATTTTCAGCTCAATTAATTTGATGTAAGGATATTTGAATTTACTTTTTAGTGGCTAAATAGGGTATCAACATGTAAGTGAAAATGTGATAATTTTATTTAAAGATCGGCTTTCAGAGAATTTTTTGGAATTTGATTGTTTTACTCTTAGAACTCTCACTTCGTAATTTAAATCAAATTTTCCTGATTTTATAAAAACAAATTTTGACATATTTCTTTAAAGTTTCACTGATTTATAAGACAATATTTCATTAAATAGATGTCTTAAATTCTTGGATGTACAATAGTGACGTTAAATATGGATGAATTTTGACCTTGAGGAGTGTATTTTAAGGTTTTGGATAATATACCATATTAATATAGGATATTATCCAGTGTTGTTATATGTTATCTAGATAATATTGGATACTATCTACATAAATTACATATTGGCTGTTCCTGAGGAACGTATCTCTTGGTTACATGATTTATAAATATTTGTTTGTTACGTATTTCATTTTAATATACTTAGAAACTTGTATGAAATGCGATCAGTGATGTTAGAAACTTTGAAGAAGTAACACGCTCATTGGAATCGTTGTCGAACAAGGAGTTATGTCAGAAACTTGGTAGAAGTGACACGCTCATTTGAATCATTGTCGAACTGAATGTAATAAAAATTGTTTAAGTTTATAAAACCACGGCTTGCTAGCATTTTACTAATCTGAAATATATGGTCCTTCGAGATTATATATTGTATAGGATCATAATTTGAAATATATGGTCCTTCGAGAAAAACTAGAACCAACATGGAGAAACCTGCCACTTTCGCGGAAATCCTTCGTAGGAGTCAGAGAAAACAGGGAATTGAACCTGAGATGCCCGTCAATATGTACCCGAGTTTCCGTCGAGCACGTCTCAACTCAATACAGAGATTTGAACCTGAGATGCCCGTCAATATGTACCCGAGTGTCCGTCGAGCACGTCTCAACTCTAACCCTAATGCTGATCCTAAGGAAAGGCCTGATGCAGTGGAAATGGATGAAATTGCTCCTTTGGTATATGATCAACAATCTATTATTTCACGGAAATCGAAAAAATCTGTTGGAAATAAAGACTTTGATGGAAAAAGTATGACTTCTAAGGCTAGTCAAATCAGAAGACAGCGACTATTGGCAGAAATGGAAGCTGAAGAAGAATTGGATAAAATAGAAATGCAAAAGCGAGCCATCCAGAGAAAGTTCAGAATGCGAATGTTCGACATAAGGAAGAACCTGGAAAGCAAAAATCATAGCATTGATGGCAGACTTCCTGAAGAAACTGTGAAATCTGATCATGGTGTTGATGAGTGGCTAAACCAGTGTAATCCTGATAGTGAAAAAACGAAAGATTCAAAGAAAATTAATGACTTTAGTCAAAACACAGTGAATCAGAAGAGTTGCTGTGGTGATATAGCGTACCTGTTGGAAAGACAAACGATGGAAAAGGATTTGACTTACTTCAACGGTAACCCAGCGGAATGGCCGTCTTTTATCAGTGGATTTCGCAGATCGAGCAAAGAATGCGAGTATACAAATGTACAGAACCTGTATCGTCTTAGGGAATACCTTAAAGGAGATGCAATGGACTTAGTGTCATATATGTTTGATGTTCCCGACAATGTTGATATGATATTGGAAACATTAGAAATGAACTTTGGCCGTCCGGAATATATTATTGATGTTCTGACTGAAAAAACAAGAAATGTTCAGTCTCCAAAGGAAGAAAATGTTCATAGCTTGATTCTATTTTCTAATCCAGTTTATCAGAATGGTGAAGATATGGACTTACTGCACAACATGGTGAAAGATTCATTTTCAACTGAAGTTCTTGGTGCACGTACCACAGAAAAAGTTATTCAATCAAAAGAAATTGAACGAGCTGGAAAGATTTTAGCAACAACAACGCAAAGAGTTGGAATTCGGTGGGAAACTAGTCTGCTTTGGAAAAGTGACAACTTTCAGTTTCCAGAAAGTAAGAAAAATGCAATGAGACGAATGTTCACAATGGAAAAGCAAATGGATAAGTGTAAGGAATTTGCCGATCAATATTGTGCAACAATGGAAGAGTACTTCCAGAAAGGATTTGTTACAAAGTTAAATGAGGATGGAAAATCAACCATGAATCTCAGAAATTATTATCTTCCCCATTTTGGTGTTGTCAATCCAAACCAGCCGGGAAAACTCCGACTTGTGTATGACGCAGCTGCAAAAGCAAATGGAATGAGCTTCAATGATGCTCTATTGAAGGGACCGGATATGCTCAATTCTTTACCAGCTGTATTACTGAAATTCAGAGAAATAAAAATTGCATTCACCGGAGATATCACCGATATGTTTCGTCGGGTACTAATTCGTCCGGAGGCGGAGGATCAGTGTGCACGGAAGTTTCTTTGGTGTGGGATGAAAAGAACTGGCGAACCTAAACGGTGGCGAATTTCACAACGGTTAGCAGATCACTTTGGAAAAGATGGGTGAAGGAGTACCTACCTACTCTTACGAGACGGACGAAATGGTTACGAGAAACAAAACCGATTGAAATTGGCGACATTGTTATCATCGTCGATCCGGACCTACCTAGAAATGTATGGCCAAAAGGCAGAGTTGTCAATTCTATTCCTGGAAAGGACAATGTCATTCGTGTCGTAGACGTTAAGACACAATTTGGAATTCTACGTCGGACTTTATTGAAACTTTATGTCATGGACGTACGACAGAAAAATTGTGAAGAACCCGAGATTCTTCACGGGGAGGAGTATGTTCCTGAGGAACGTATCTCTTAGTTACATGATTTATAAATATTTGTTTGTTACGTATTTCATTTTAATATACTTAGAAACTTGTATGAAATGCGATCAGTGATGTTAGAAACTTTGAAGAAGTAACACGCTCATTGGAATCGTTGTCGAACAAGGAGTTATGTCAGAAACTTGGTAGAAGTGACACGCTCATTTGAATCATTGTCGAACTGAATGTAATAAAAATTGTTTAAGTTTATAAAACCACGGCTTGCTAGCATTTTACTAATCTGAAATATTGGCTAAAAATCATTTGGATAATCAGTAGTATGAATAAAAACTAGCAAATGCTTTTACTTCACGTTTTTGAAGTAAAAGGTGCCTTTTGTATGAATAAAAATTTGAACCTCAGCTTTTACTAAACATGAAAATAGAAGTAAAAGTTAAAGCTTCAGTAAGTGTAGTATTTACTACTTTCCAAGTAAATACTAACGAAATGGTATGAATAAAAGTAGGTTTTTACTTTTCATTCATAGTAAATACTAGGAAAATTTGAAGCTCCTCCCCTCAGTGCTTCAGCTTTTACTTTCTCTGTTGTAAGGCAGGGAATTCAGTGAAAAATTAAATGTTTCTATGGAAATTTGACCAACCGCATCGGTATCATCGCCAAATATGAAAGTCACTTGAAGATGAGGGGAGTACTGTAAATTGTACCCATGACTACAGCCCTTTTAGCAAAGGAAAAGGTTGCAAACGGCAAGTAAAAGCTAGAAATCTTAAAGTATCTACTTCTTAGCCAAAGTATTCTTTTATTCATACGATTTGAAGATTTTGCTTTTACTTTTACTTATTGCTAGTAGCAAGACCTTTTACTTTTACTTTATACTAGATACTAAATGCTAATTCTTATTCATACCACTGAATATAATACTATCTAGATATTATCCTATACTACCCAATATTGTATACTATCTGTAACACATACATATACAGAGTTAATTCATGCAAACTTGTATATTCTGCCGTTCCGCTTATAAATGAAGCTGCTTAACCAATTGATCATTAATTCAGGAAGGTGGAAAACCGAAATGATTAATTTTCTAAAAAGAGGTACTACCAAAACAACTTTGTTAGCTGTTATAGTCATGGCTGCATTATGAGAATGTGAATATTCATGGCTGATTTACGGAAATATTATGAGGGTAGCCGTTAAGTAATTATTAATTGTAGAACAAGGCGAATCGATTTATTGATTCGCCTACTGAACAGGTAAAGTATCAATTATTAGAGGCGTATATAACTTAAATTCCATGATATGAGTTGACTATAAATACCGAAATTACGGTTAGACAACAAAAACTTTCCTCAGGTTTATTTTCAATGTGTTATTGATAGTTGAACACATGCATGGAAATGGATTTGGCACCCCGCCCCCAAATAAAAGGCAATAAAAGGCAACATGGTTATTGATTTACATCCTCTACAACAGCCAAAAAGTAGATTACTTAAAACAAAACAACGCAACGTGTAGAATAAATATGGCATTGTAAGTACACCAGTGTAACACTGGGGTAACCAAGTATCGTCAGCAAAACATTGTGGAAAAATAGATATTGACTGTGTAATGGCATGCAATTATATCCCTCTGAAATATAACCAGAACTGATAAAAATCCAGTATATTTTGAAATAATAAGGTCAAATACTTTTCTAATAGAAAAGTAACACAAGGAAGAAGGACCAGATATCCAAGTAGATGAAAAAATGCGCCAATTTTCATATCAAAGCTAAGGCTGCGAAATTTCCCTTCAGCTTGCTTCTTTTTATTTTTGAATTCCAACACATCAGGTCTGAAATTTTTGAGATTTCTCCAAAGGTCAAGGAACCCGAATTGATTCAGTTCTTGGACAATATTTAGCAATTCATGACGAAAGCATCCTCCAAACATCCATGAAAGGGGTTTAAAGTCTGCAGTGTGCTCGATTGTTGTTAGAAATTTCAGTGAAGGAAATTTCTTTTGCAAATGAAAAATGTATACATCAGAAACAGAGTTATCAAAATCAAAAAAGAGTTTAAGTTTCGTGTCTGACATACACATTTCGATTATTTTATTATAAGACGCAGATGAATTAACTTGATCACTATCATAATAAAAAACACTAGAGATATTTTTATCAGTAACACGATATTGTACGAAAAAAGGATGCAAACCATAATAGCCTTCAAGCTTAGACATTAGTCCTGTTAAACTTCCAATGATGGAAATTATTTTATATTCATTTTCAATTAGTTCCCGGAAATTCCTCATTATTTTCTTGTCCAGAGGAGCAATAACTTCAGTTGTGATGTAAGATTCATACTCAGTTACAAGAATATTCAGCATCAACGCTAGAACTGCGTACAAGAAGAGTTTTCTTTGGTTGTGATCTTGACGGAGAAGAATTGCAATTGCAGAAATAAAGAAATTATTAATAGATTCAAATGTTATTTTATTTTTTGCAAAATGAAATATAAGTGCATTAGCTATAAAGCAACATGTTAGCAATAGTAGCCATGTACTCTTGTCCATTATGGTAATCCAGATCGATAAGTCCATTTCCTGATATTCTTCTTTGTTTACACTATATATAAATGTTCTCTCACCTGGTAAAGTAATATAAATTAGTGTGTCCCACCTGTACTGAAACTTATTTACATAGTTGCCTTCCTGGATTAGATTGCCACAAGCGCGATTATTAGCGTCCCATAAGCCACGTGGTCCAGTGTAGACAGAAGTGAAATTTAAATAGTCAGCCATTATTTCAAAGAGTGGCGCTTCTACAGATTTCGTCAAACAGTCTCTAAATATCATTTTGTTAATAAGAACGTATGGTGACGAAGCACATTTTCCGCTCCTATGAAATGTAAGGTCTGATGCACGCAGAACTATAGATGGGACATGTCTTTTATGAAGATTTCTATGTAAACCTTTTCTTGTAAATATTTGCTTGTGGATTTTTGCTGTTTCAATATCAATCTTTGTAAATTCTTTTGTGAATACAGACACTGTTAGCAATTCGATGTTCTCCATAGAATTAATGATAATAAAATAAACTGCACTCGTCCATCCCAATTCATCCACAAAATTCTTTTTCAGTTTAACAAAATTACTCTTGGAATTGATTATTAGAAACTTGTCGTTTGGTCGATCTCTTTCCCGACCAAACAGAGTGGGGAGTTTTCCAATTTGTTTCACTAAAGAATTTTTTGGCTCTACAACTACAAGAGTATTACATTCTCTGTTTGACAGGGAACTCGGGTATTTACCCTTTCCCTTGTAATTACTATTCCATTTTGTAAAATTAATTGTTCTAATAGCAGTTATTGTTCGTGGTAATAATACGATTTTTTCGAAAACATAATCTTCCAAAGTACTTGGAAGTAAAACAATGTCGAAATCACAATTGAACAATGGAGAAAATAGAATTTCACATTTACTTCTGCAAGTAAAACAAAAGAGAAGAATAGTCGTAATGTATATTTTGTGCGAAATCATTGCTATGTTGAATTGATAGGTAAAATATAATGATAAAATTTAAATATTTTAAAATTATGAAATAACAATACTAATTACTGTATTTTTGTTAATAATTTTGGCCGCCTATGGTTATTTCTAGCCAACACTTTTATCTGTCCAATATTTAAAAACAGATTTGCGCAGCCACAACGGACAGTAATGGAAAAAGAGTTTTTAGTTAACCTTAAATATCGATTTCTAATTCGTTAAGAGAAGACATTACGATTTCCAACTGCGGAGGTACTGTATATGCTTGGTTTTTGCTTGAAGTATAATTTATGTAGTAGTACACTATGAATTTCTTTTTTCACAATGTACACACTTGCATACAGTATGTCACACGAATCAGTTGCCATATCCGATAACGACTAAAAAATTTTCAAAAAAATGTTTTTAATTTTGAAATGTTTTCAAATTACTTCTAAGGTTTTGTTTGGTGTAAATCAGGTGTTGTCTCAATATGCCCCAAAGAATTTTTAATGGAAAAAGCTTAGTTGTTTTTGTATTTGGCAACTAATTCATGCGACATACTGTATATTCTTCCAATTGCTTAAGACTTATTTCTAGCGTTCATGTCTTTTGTTAATGCATGGAAACCAGACTTGATTGGTTAAAAAATTCACGACTTTACTTTTACTGGAGACATTTCTATAACCACCTTTCTAAAACGACTGAACTTATATTTGGCTCTTGTAAATATCATGCAAACAAATTTGCTTATCTCTCTAAGGTAGTTCGTCAAACAAATGTGTTCTATAGGTTTATCAATGTTAGCAATAATATCAGATTACAATTACAATATTTGACATCCCAAATTTTTTCTTTTCCCTTTGATATAAAATTCGAATTTTTACGATGAGCCGCTTTAAAAAATGTTTTCCATAAATATTTGAAATTTCGGAGAGATATTTTGCATTTTGTTAGAGGCAACTTAAAACAGCTTGGTTAGGATATAATTTAAAGAAAATAAATTAGTAGTCAAATCGATTTGACTTTTGTCATTTTCAATGTGTCACGTAGAGCTGAATTATTTATGCAAGCAATATACGTTACAAATTATTTAAGATGGATTCGATACAATTGTCTACATTGAAACTTGAAACCTCCAACTGCTTAACTTTTCTAATCTGTTTGTCTCTGTTATATGTTACCAAGACAGAAATTATATAAACGTTTAAATTAAAATCATGAGGCACCTCTACAGACCTTACTAGTGCTAAAACCTTTTGGAAAATATCATGCAAGTAGAAAGAATTAGGTAATTATAGAACAAGGAGAATTGATTTTATTGATTTGCTTTTGCAAAAGGTAAAGTACAAATTTGAGGCGTATAAAATAAAATTATATGGTATGAGTTAAAAGTTTATCCTAAAATCACGGTAAGACAACATCAAAGGTTTATTGCCAATGTGTTATTGACAAATGAACATGGTATGACACATGAACATACTTCTTCAACAACAACAAAAAAGTAGAGTATGTAAAACAAAACCAACGTTTAGAATAAATATGGAATGGTAAATATAGTAAGCTTACAAAAACCTTTAGCAATGCTATCTAACAATTGTCAAATAATTGTTCAATAGCTGAATTTATCTTTTTCCATCGATGAAATAGTGATGAAACTATTTCTGGTTACGAAAATCTGACTTATAGGTAGATTAATTACTTGTTCACCACGGTCGTCCTGTTTTGCTGGTTTAGTTTATGTAGTACTTTGTGAATAATAGTTTTTATCCTGTTTGTACCAGGTATCCCAACAAATATACCACAAATTTGGACAAACTGCAAAACTTGGAAAATCACTTTTTTTGGAAAAGGATTTTTGCCTTGCCGTAGCGAATTATTGGATTATGTAAGATAATTTTTGATTTATTTTCAGAGGATAAACAAGGTCTTGAACAAAAACAGTCCTAGTGAATTAATTGTTTTTATGAGTTTTCCATCACAGAGGCGCATAATTTATGGAATTGCAAATTGAAACCCTTACTCAAGGCTCTCCAATCTTCCACAAACGTCATATTTTACAGTTCATTGCTTGTTTGAAACTTGAGTATTTTTTACACTGCATCAAACCACATCATCAATGAAAACAAAATTATGCGTTCGCAGCTACTAGTTATTGCTTTTAGGATACTAAGATGTCGACTTACACATAAATTGAACGACATAACTTTACCGTAGGTAAACTAAAATATATTTACCATTATCAATGCAAAATATTTTGAAATTATGGCAAACCCTGTAACTTTGATTTTAAGTCTACTCATGTTGAAATATTAGTTTAACATGGTTTAGAAATACCAATTTAGTTATATCAGTGAAGGAATCTAAACCTCTTTTAGTACGCAATAAACAACGATTTAAAAAAATATCCGTATGGCCGGTACATGTATTCCCTTTACCATATAACTGAACGATTTCAGGTTTGATTTCTCATTGTCATACAGGTTTTCAATTTAAATACATTCCTGTTTTGTTCTATTGATTGCTAAAGTTCGTACTACTCAACAATGGCCTCTTATGTAGGAGAATACCTTTGTGATAAATATTTCAACCTGCTGGCTCGGAATCTGTGGCTTTCGATTTTAAAGTGGTCTCCTGAAACAAAAACGTTTTCTATAGCATCAAATAAACTTAGATTCTACTGGATGTACTTAGTCATCACTGGAATTAGTGTTTTCAATATATACATTTCGGGATCACTTTTAATGGAAATATTTAACCCGACTTTTCATGCTGGCTATATAATTGTGTACTTAGCAACATCAGTGTGGTTGACAACTGGCACCACTGCCCAGGTGTATCTAAACTGCAATAATTATAGAGTAAAAATGTTTATACATCTATCTAAGGAATTGCCTGCATTAGACAAAAGATATATCGGTAAGTTGCGAATAGGGCATCCAATCCCGAGATTTTGGTCCCGGGAAATCCCGGGAGTCCCGGGACTGAAATCCCGGGATTGTAAAATCTAATCCCGGGACCAGTCCCGAAATATATTAATTATTAGATACAACATAGTGTTTATCTAAATTTTAGTTGTATTTGAGTAGAACTTGCTGCACACATTTAAATACCATTTTACTTTATTTTATTCTCAATCGTTTGTAGTATTACGATTACTTAATTATACTGTATTTTCATAGATCAGTCAAAATATCGACTGAGAAATGTAATAATAATGAAAGAAGTAATTTGGAAACGCTAAAAAAATGAAGAAAAAGATGGAAAACAAATCATTTATTTGGTACTACTTCATTAGAGGAGATATAGCAAAATGTACGCTAGGGGACCATGTTATAAAATATCTAGGAGGAAACATCTCTGCATTACATTACATTGACGCTCAACACAGGAAAAGCAGACATGACAAAAGCAGGCACAATATTTATTAACTAAAACGATTAAGCAAAATCGACACAAAGATTTCATTTTTTTCAACAAGTGTTGAGTCTGAGGTGTTTTCTTTCAAATGGTTACTTGTGTAATAAGACAAGGTATACATGTAAAAACGATACGTTTGATCACATTTACCTTCTTCGATTTTAATTTCTGAGTGTATAATAATCTATTTCACATTTTATAGTGCTTCAATTGATTGTTTTGCAATAAAAATTGATTGTTTAGGATGTAGCTAAATAAATTTACATGCAATTTATTCAGAATCAATGGTTTTGTTCTATAATTTATGCTAGTATATTGTAATGAATTCCCGGGAAATTCCCGGGAGATTCCCGGGAAATTCCCGTTTCCCGGGATTGAGTAAAAGTGACCAAGATTGGATTGCCTAGTTGCGAATATGCTTATAATTATCATATTAGATTTTAATTCTTCATGAAGTTTTTCTTAAATTTCCATACAAAATGCAAAAACAAAGATTTTCAATAATTTACTTCATTTAAAATTTCAATTTTACATAAAATCAAATCTTTTAAGGATAATTTTATGAAAACGCGACTATAAAAAAGTTATAACACAAAAATAATTTTTTTGAATTTCTGATTTTTATTAGTGAAGTATTACGGAGACACGAAAACGCACATCTTCATCAAGAAATTAGATAAATTCAATACGTTGACAAAAGTTTTAATTTTCGTTGTCATTCTGATATCATTTTTCGCTGGAAGTATTGCAGTGTTTTTTAGGTGGATGCCCACAGTGTACTTCCTGGAAACATGGTTCTACTTTATTGACTGTCTCGCATTACGAATTCTGCTGATTCCTCCATTTGCGTACGTAGTTGGGTTTTGCTGTTTCCCTGTTTTGTTTGCAATATTATGTAGTGTTTTCCATTTTACTATTTTAACTTTTTGGCTTGACGTTTTGAATTCCAAAGAAGAAGAGAGGCAACAGCGACATATACAAATGGGAATTGTAGTCAAAACTTTGCATGATATTCAAGTGTATAGAGAACTTCAAGTCGTGCATGGGGAAACTGATCGGACGTTTTTTAAATTTAGTTTCGCTGGTACATTACTGGCGGCTTCTTTAGGTATAATACTGATTACGTTTTGTAGTTTATGTATGCTTTCAAAAATACCAATCGTGCTGTTTCCCATAGTACCCTTAATTGATCTTGTAATAATTCTACTTGTGCTTGTTACCGTACCTACTGTAGTTTCTGTGAATAACACATCAGATATGTTTATAAAACTGCTAAAACGTGACAAACTGAAAATAGTTAGAAAAACTGCCCTGGGCTGCGCCCCATTGAGAGTATCTGTAGGACCATTCTTCTACTTGAAACAATCCACTATATTAAACTATATGCAGGCAACTACACACCATACTGTCTCATTAGTACTATCTGTAAAACTTTGATTTTTGCAACCGACCAACATTCTACAATGACCCTCTGACTGCTCTGACTGTCGTTAGTATGGGAAACCAATAACCAAGTACCTTCAGCGAAATATAATGGAAAGTGGTATGGACAGTGGAAATTGTGGACATTAATCATTTAGACATTTTAAAGCGATTTAAGCAATTGACCCTGCAGTGTACGAATTAGCAGTAATGTAAGATTATGATTATTAAATAAAACTATATATTTTAATTGTCTAATCAAATTAAATGCAATAAATGAATGAAAATTATGTTGCTGATTTTTGAAATTATTTTTGTGTAGTACATTTTATTGTTCATCTAATGGTGAATGACAAACAGCTATAAACTCGGTAAACCTGGATTAGCAATGATTTATAAAGTCCAGCAAACGGACAAGAAACTACAGGACTTGATTACCGTCGTCTGATATTTTAGAAGTAGGCCGACTTAATCATGTTTTTAAATGGTACATGACCAGTAACATTAATCAGAGGTAAATAGTGGTAAAATAAGTAAAAAATAGTGAAATAAAGAAAAATGCTCCAATAAGAAAAAGTTGAAAAATCTGACTTCGAAAGTTTTTAATAATTTTTAACCTAATTTGTTTTAATTTGCTTTGGTTACCCCCTTTCTGATTTAGAGGGATTAATAGCCGGCGACATTATTGTTTCAAAGTACCTTTTTGCCTTATAAACCGGCTGAATTAATGTTGCATGTGACTGTATTTCGCCGTTTGGATATTATTTTATCATTGCTGGAAAATAATGGTAAAAATTAACGTATCAATTTTATACTACTACATTATAAATGTATAGAGTATTCATTTTCATTGCAGGAAGTGCCCCTATTTCAACATCGGAAGGTGTACCGTAGTAGTGTACCCAATAAAGTACAAGTATATAGGTTTACATTATAAATGCATAATACTGCACAACTAAATGCAAATTAGGTATTATCCTACTCTGTTATACTATTCGTTATACAAATAAAAGTCCGATGTGAGATTCTCTTCGATTACATAACACAAATAATTTCTTTTGGATAAACATGAACAAACTAAAAAGCACTAAGGCAATAGATATTTGACTAGAAATTAAAAAATTATGCAGGAAATTTTTGTGGTCGCTACTCTCTTGAAGCAAACCAGTTTTTAAAACACTGGCCTTTGAAATTATATTATATTTAATTAGTCTAGTCTAATAAATCGTCATCAACTACACAAGTGACATTTCATTTCGCTTAATTTATTTTTTGAAAAGTTTCTGCCAATACATTAAATTAACACAATTTGCAATACCAATTCTATTATTATGAAAAATGAAGTCTTTTATCAGTATGACGAGAGACGCAGCAAGCACTATTCCACCTTTGTACCAAAGTATCTCGGTGGAAGCTCTTTAGAGTCGATTAAGGATAAAATATGCTTTCCGGCTTGTTCAGTTTCGTCTTCTTTGTAAAAACTCATTGCTTTTCCAGTGTTTGACAAATAAGGTTTGAAAGACTTAGATTTCCATATGTTTAGCTATAGTCAGGTATGACTTCTTAGTTCTTAAATATTCTTATGAGATGCAAATGCACAGGTCTGTAGTAAATAGAATACAACAACTATGTAGACACATGCAAAAGCGGGAAAGGACATTCTATTCTGTAAATAAAGTATAATGCGGCACTCTATTGCCGGGACTCCGATGGAACACAACCAAAAAGTATCTGTGTGTTTATTGTATTGTCATAACTATTACGGCTTTGGGTCAACCGTTAGGTCACCGGGAGAAGGCGGACAAGAGGGAACCGAACTTCGGACATACAGATAGTAATTGTGGTAATGTATAGAGATCATCACAAATATAATTATCTATCATTTATTATCGTTGGGCATAAGTATAAAAGGTTTAATTAACTGGCTTGCAGTTGTACAAGTTCGATACTTGTACACGAGCAGAGATCAGTACTTTACTCTTTTATTGGCGACCGTGACAGGACTCGAACCTGCAATCTTCGGATTGGCGACACGTGTGTTACTTTTCAATTTTCGGTGTACCTAACAGTTTACTTTATTGGAAAATTTATATTTTAATAAGACAATAATTGCGTAATATTTTTAATTAATTAGGAACACATAAAATCAAGCTTTAAACCGTAACTAATATTATTATTGTGCGTGTATGTATAGAAGGTGGGCGGATACCTATATAACATTAAAGGAATCGTGTGTCTGTGTCAATTCTGACGTGTGGTAAATCGAGTTAAGATTTAACTGCAATTTAAAATACGGTAAATTAAAACATAATTGAAAAAATAACTCATCATTGTTACTAACATTCGTCATTTCGTAAAAATTTTGAAGCAGAGGTCTAGGCTGAATACGCCAGAGACCGAAACGACGAAATTTGTTTTGTATGTATATGAGTTGTAATTGTTTTGTTCGACTACTAACAAATATTAATTCGATATTATATGTGTGAATAAGCGAACGCAAGCTGACAATCAAATTACCGAATTTAAATATCTAACGATTACTGCAACGACACAAAGACAAACAATACTTATGTGTAAACGACTATTCTTTTTAATACGTACCTAATTAAATATTCAATTGGACAATAATATCTGAACAAAAGCTTACGTATTTACATATTTACAGATGATACCGTTATTACTGTAAACAAACAAGTAAATAATTCTTTTTAGTAAACTTTTTACATACGTATACTCACTACTTGAAGAACCTAGTATTTGTACTTAAATATTTCGTTTATCAATACTAAGCAAATATTTTGAATATCAGAAGTAAGCTAACTATTTTTACTAGTACACGTAAATATTTTGGTAACGTAACTTCATTGGTACCTATACATTTCATTGCGCTCAAAGTAAAACAAAGTAAAGTAAAGCAATCATTTATTCTCCATTGCAATTGTTCTGTAACGAACAGTATAAAGTTAAAACGTATCCGGATATACGATTATTTTTCTAAGAATTACCTATATAACTCCTAGTCAGAATACTGACAATAATTAGTACTGACACTAGTCATTACCATAATCCAAGCTGGGTCGCAAGAAACCAAAGTACGTCAGAACTGAACATTATTATCCTAACGCTGATCCTAACGCTAGAGCCAAAAGGGCAGAACAAAGGCAAATGCCTGTTACACATAGTGACGGCGAAGAAGAAGAACAAGGAGTTCTACCACCTAATGTAAATCAGCAACCAAGAGATCCACCACCACCTCCACCAAGAAACGGTGAACAACGTGAAAATATACAAAACAATATAGCTGATGAAAACATGGATCAACAACAAATTGGAGTACATGACCTAGACGAAGACGACCCATATCAGAGACCACCAGACCCAGTAATGGACTTTGATATTCCCGATAACATTACTAATGGAATGACCGCGGACCAGCAATTAGCATTAAATACGTTCCTACTGCATCAAGTTGAAGCTGCAGCAGGCAGAATTACTATCAATACTGTGACAGATAAAATCCGTAAACCAAAGTATAACCCACAATTGCAAACGGCAGACACTTACTTAAATGAACTCGAAACCTATTTTAAAGCTATGAGATATGCACCCCCAGATTACATCAACATGGTACGCAACGTTCTAGCATACGAACAGGAAAAATGGTTTAAGCAATTCATGAGACCAGGAAGGACATGGAATCAATTTAAAGAGGCATTCAAAAGAAAATACGACAACTGGGAAGTCAAGGAAATGCGAACTAAAGAATTATATGATCGTAAACAAAGGGACGACGAAACCGTCGAATCATTCGTATACGACATGGTAAATTTAGCTGCTGAGATAAATCCTAACGAACCAGAAGAAGTAAGCGTTAAAAGAGCCAAGAATTCTTTAATTCCAAAAATTCGTAGCTTAATTAGCGATGACATCAGAACAGCTGAAGACTTAATACTGAAAGCGGGCAGAGTACTAAAAGACTTGAGAGAAGAAAACGAGAGAAGTGGAATCACTATGAAGTTGCCTCCACTTAACGATTATGAAAAGAAAAAATCGAAAGAAGAATACAATCAACGTGGCGGATTTAATCGTGGAAATTTCCAAAGAGGACGATTTCGTGGAAGATTTTATTCTAGAGGATTTCAAAAATTCCAAAGCGATAGAAGAGACTATCAGCAAAATAATGATAATCAACATACTCAACAAAATGACAATCGCAACCGATTAGCTGACTCGACTTCTTCAAATCATAACCAAAGAGGCGGATTTCAACAAAATCGTGGAGCAAATAATTCGCAGTCTTACAATGGTAGTGGTAATGCACATAGAGGTCAGTCTAATTATAGAGGAATACCAAGTTATAGAGGTAACAGTACTTACGTCCGAGGGAATACCCGAGGAAGAGGAAATCCAAGACAAAATAACGATCAACGAACTAACAGTAATTTAGCTAACGTTCAATGCCATACTTGTCTTAACTACGGTCACTATTCCAGAGATTGCGCATTAAAAGCAACAGTTTTGTCTTTAATTTCTCAATCCAATGACCAACAAAATACCCCAAGGGAAAATGTTCAATTAAACCCAAGTGTTCAAAATAATTCTGATAATTCTTTAAACTACCAGAGCAGGGGAAGAGATCAACCCGGTCCTTCTTCCTCGCAGCTGTAGATACTAACCCTGATAAATACGGGTATGACTTACCATTTATTTCTTTAACTGGCAAACGTAATATCATAGCTGTACTTGATTCTGGATGTACACATTCAGTTGTAAGTTTAAAATTTGCAAAATTATTAAATGAAAACATTACTTTTGTTAATAAAGTCATTAAAATTGCTAATAATCAAACAATGGAAACAATTGGTTTAGTAGATTTTGAATTCCAAATGGGAAAAAAGAAAATATTTCACACTTTTCGAATCGCTAAAAATTTATCTTTTGATTGTTTTATCGGAAATGATATTACCAGACCTTATGGTATTATACCTAATCAAAAAAGAGGATATTGGTATTTTGATGAAAACCCAAATGAAAAATACCCACTTAACGCAAATAAACAATTATGTTTTTCACTTACACAAAAAGATCAAACTGATTTTGATAAAGACTCTCTTGATTTAATTATAAGTAATTTACTTAAAAAATATCCTAGAGTTGCAAGATTAAATGGAGAATTGGGTATGACTGATAAGACTTTTCACAAAATTGAACTAAATTCTGATAAAATTATTTTTGAGAAACCAAGACATTATCCACCTAATATCGCAATGGAAATACAAAGACAAATCGATGATTTACTTAAAATGAAATGTATAAGACCGAGTACTTCGCCTTACGCTACAAATATAGTTTTTGCTAAAAAGAAAAATTAAGATTATCTTTAGATTACAGAGGTTTGAACGCTATTACTATTAGAAATTCTCAAGCTATGCACAATGCTAACCATATCTTACGTTTATTACCTACTGGAGGATGGTTTACAACTATTGACTTAAAATCTGGTTTTTGGCAAATTAAAGTTCACAAAAATAGTATTCACTTAACTGCTTTTCACGCTAATGGTCAATTGTATGAATGGCTAGTTATGCCTTTTGGACTTAAAAATGCACCAGCAACTTTTGTATCTTTAATGAATAACGTTTTGGGGAAAACACAAGCAAAATTTACTTTCGTTTTTCTTGATGACATTCTTATTTATTCTAAAACACAAGCGGAACATCTTGAGCATATTGAAATCGTTTTGCAAAAGTTAAATGAAGCTAATTTGTCTATAAATCTTGAAAAATCTCAATTTTGTAAAAGAGAAATAACTTTTTTGGGACATATCGTTACGCAAAATGGTTTAAAAATGCAACCTGAAAAGATAAGAGCTATTACTGATTTTCCAAGACCGCAATGTAAGAAAGACATTCTAAGATTTCATGGAATGTGTGTTTGGTATTCAGCTTTTATTGATAATTTTGCAGAAACTTTTGAACCAATGTATAGACTTTTGAGAAAAGATATACCTTTTATTTGGTCAACAGACCAACAAAATGCTTTCAATAAGATGAAGGAATTTTTATGTAAAGATGTAATGCTCCATGGATTGGATTATAACTTACCAATTTATATTAGAACTGATGCTTCAGATATTGGAATTGCAGGAGTTTTATGCCAAACTGTTGATAACAAAGAAAGAGTTGTCTATTATGCCAGCAAATGCTTGACTCAATGTGAGAAAAACAGAAATGTTTGTGAACGCGAACTTTTAGCTATTGTTTGGGCAATTGATAAATTTAAAGATTATTTATATGGGCAAAAATTTACTGTTTTTACTGACTCAGAAGCTCTTACTTATTTAAAGACTAAAAGAAGCATAAATAAAAAATTAGAACGATGGGCACAAATGATTGAGAATTGGGATTGCGATTTAGTACATGTAAAAGGAAAGGATAATGTGGTAGCTGACGCGTTGTCACGGGCACCAGTAGCAGCTAGGGAAAATGAGACTGATCACCTCGTGGAATCTAGTGATGTTATGAACACGCCATTATTTTTCTTATCGTATTCACCTAATTTTTATGATGAAATTATCAAAGCCCAAAGAGAAGATGCAGAATGTAAAATGATTATGAGATACTTGAGTTTATCTGACGGCCAAGGAAAAATGCAAGAACTCTATGTAATGAAAGATGATATTTTAAATAGAATTTTGAAACCCATGGGAATACGAGCTCGCAGAAATATCAGGAATAAGTCGACTATAAACACTAAAACCGGTAAAACGCATGCAGGAAATGTTGATGGAGAAACGAGAGAAATTCTTGTGTTGAAAAATGTGAATGATAATAATAATGGGGGATTAAGCAGTGCCAATGAGTCTAAACCCAGTGATAATGTGAATTTAAATGATAATTTTTGTGGAAATGATGATTTGTTTGAGAATGCTTTGTTTGAAAATGTTTTGAGATTGAATCCAGTGGTAAGCAGTGCCAATAAGTCTAACCCACTAAATAATGAATGTAATAATGATATTGGAAGTAATTGTGCAGAAGGAGATGATAATTCAAGTATTAATAGTATTGTAAGTATGAATGAGAGTAAAATTTTGGTTCCGTATGTACCTAAATGTTTAAGAGAAAGAGTAATGCAAATTTTTCATGATGCACCCGAGAGCGGTCATTTCTCAGCTAATACAACTAAAGAGAGAATTAAAAATAGATTTTTCTGGGAGAATATGAATAAAGAAATTAATGATTATGTTAAAACTTGTGAAAAATGTCAAAGATTTAAGTATGAAAATCAAAAACCTCAGGGTTTAATGGGAACTGTTGAACCAGCTAAGTATATTTTTCAAAAGATTTACATTGATTTTATTGGACCTTTGCCAACCAGCTGCGGAGGCAGAAATAATAAATTTTTATTAGTAGTAGTTGATGAACTTAGCAAATGGGTAGAATTGAAACCGATGACCACCCAAACTGCTAAGAAAGTCAGCGAATTTCTTGAAGATCAAGTATTTTGTAGATTTGGAAGTCCTAAAGTTTTGATTACCGATAATGGAACACATTTCATTAATAAAACCATCAAAAAACTCTGTAAAGAATGGGGAATAACTCATAGAACTATCAGTGCTTATCACCCACAAGCAAATCTTGCTGAACGCGTTAACAGAGAACTTAAAAGATTAATTTCTACCTACGTAAATGAAAGACATGGCAATTGGGACGAACATATCCAAAAATTTGCATTAGCCTTACGAACTATGGTAAATAAAACTACTAAAGTTACACCAGCTGTACTTAATCTTGGAAGAGAAATTCAATTACCTATTGATAGAACTTTGCAGGATGAATACTCCGAGCTTAATGTGAATGAAACCATTCAGAGCTTAAAAGATATTCCAAAATCTTTGGAAGAAATTATTTTATGGGTCCGGAATAATATCATTGAATCTCATTTAAAAAATAAAGAAATTTACGATAAATCGCACAGACAAATTGAATTTAAACTTAACGATTTTGTTTTAATAAGAAATAATCAAATGTCTAATGCTGATAAACATGTAACTGGAAAACTTTTACCTAAATGGATTGGACCGTATAAAGTAATTAAAGTTTTACACCCTACTTATATCTTAGAAATTCCGAAATATGAAAAATTAAATCCTAAAAGACACGTAGTGGACTTAAAACCTTATTTTAAACGTGATTTTTCTACTAAAAGAAAACTACGACTACCACTGACTGATAAAGCAAAAGACTTAATTAAATCTAATACGCAAGTAACCAGACAGTTGAGACCGCGTAAACCAATTAACTATAAAGTTTAAATCGTTTTAATAATCTTTTTTATTATTTAATAATCTTTTTAAATAGATAGTATTTAATTTTTCTAATGCATGAATGAGTTGCGTTTTGAGTTAATTTAAAAATATCAAAAACAAACAAAAAAATATTTTAAACTTATATAGATGGAAAGAGTCAATAAATGGATTGCTAACCGCAATAATGCTTATTGGAGGAACAACGGTGCTTGCTCGAACACGAAAAAGCTGCCGTCTATCCTTTTTACAAAAGAATTTCAAGATGCGCGAAAGATTGTTAACCATAAACCTTCTTTTACTGAACACCCGTACTTTGATATCATAACTAAATGGACTTATAACACTGATGCTTTCACTCCTATTCCGATTGCTAAGGAAAGAGAACTTAAATTTATTCGAACTGAAAACCAACTGCATAACACTGTTAACAAACTGATACAAGCTAATGTAATCGCTGTGGACATTGAAGGAAATAACGACAGTAATTACAGGGACATGACTTGTCTTATCCAAATATCCGATCACTCGAACGACTACATAATAGATGCGTTGGAATTACATAGTTCTATAAATGACCAACTTACTCGTTTATTTTCTAATGAAACAATTCTTAAAGTCTGTCATGACATTCGTACTATTGTGTTACCTATGCAAAGAGATTACGACATTTTCATGATTAACGTTATCGACAGTCAAGAACTATTTTACACTTTGTTTGGACGAAATAAGAAAGTTAGTTTCTTTGATTTGGCCAATACTCTATTTAATAAGGAACTGGACAAAGACTGTAGATTCGAAGACTGGAGACAGAGACCATTGCCTTGGAAAATGGTTACTTATGCTAAAAACGATTCTTATTATTTGTTAAAATCTTTTGTTAAAATGTGTGATCTTGCTACTTCTAAAGACGGAAATTTTTCTGATTTTCAATTCATGGACTCTATAAAAGCAACTAAGTCTCTATATCTCATTCCTAAGATACATCACATTAAACTTCTGAATAACGTTGTAAAGACTTTAACTGACGGGGAGCTACAAAATAAGTTACTATCGTACAAAAACTCTTTCGAATCTTTAAACCTACTTGCTGACAAATGGGCCAGAGATGACAATATTCCGCGGAAAAACGTACTAAACCCTTTTGACATATGTAAACTACTGACTGAACCACCCAACTCTATATTTCAACTGCACAAACGTTTTCCAAGAACGAGACGATGGGCTGGACAGAGATGTCAAGAATTACTGATGGGCGTGGATTGTCAATTACAACTGGAAAAAGAAAAATATAATAACAAGTATGACGTTTGGGGAGAAGTTGATGAGGGATACGATGTTTCATACGTAGAAGTTACTTAACCAGGAGAAGATATTCCTAGTGATGCTAACCAATTGGAAGAAAATGGGATACCGATCGAGAAAGATGCTGAAATCGAGATGCAGACATGTGAAACTGTGGATACAGAGATTCAGATGTGTAATGACGCAGAGACCGAGATTCAGACGGAGGAAATGGAAATACCTGAAGAAGACAGTGCTAGTATTACTAATATTTCAAACTCTGTAACAAATACTAATTTAAACACAAACACAGTACACACCAACACTGATAGGAATTTAGTAGTCATCACTGAAGAAGAGTTAGAGAAGCTTAAGGCTAGAGTAGCTACTTTAGAGGGTAGAATTAAGAAAAGGAAGCAGACGAAGAGGAATCAAGAGAAAAGTCGAAAGCGAATGGCAGCACTCAATGCCAAGAAAGCAGCGGAAGCAGCAGCAGTACTACAAACAACTAATAATTAAAAAAAAATAATTGTACCAATCATTTTTTTTCT